>WBMZ01009094.1:0-66904 GCA_013400975.1 Atrichornis clamosus | reverse complement strand
GCCTCCTGCCGCTGCTGCTGTGCGCCGCGCTCCGGAGCCTGCGGGCCAGCCCCGGCAGCGAGGGTGAGCGGGGACGGGGCGGCCGGGCCGTCGGGGCAGCGCCCACGCAGGAGGGTGGCTGCCCGCGGTGTGCGGCTTCAGACTCGACTGAATCAATTTTGGGACGTTTTGGGGGATGTGGAGACGGTCTCTGCCCGCGGGAAGGCGGATCCCGCGCCGGGGTTGCGGGTGGCACTGGCCGATGGGGCAAGGGGGTCCCGGCGAAGGGAGGCGGCGGTGGTCGCGGGCGGCGGCGCTGCACGGGGCGCAGGCAGGCTGGCACGGGTGGGTGTGCACAGATGCCTTGGCACGGGCGCGTTTGGCAGTGGGTTTTCTTTTTTTGTGGGGGGAGCGTGTGTGTGCGGTATTGCATAGGTGCCTTTGCGCGGGTGGGTTGGCACGGCGGTGTTTGCTCGCGGTTTGCCCCGGGGAGTCGCACAGGTGCATTGGCGCGGCTGGGTTTGCAGGGCTGGAACGGGGGAGTTCGCACGGGGCAGGGGGTCTTGCGGGGCCGGCCGGGACTTGCGGGGCAGGGGAGGCTCCCGTGGGGAGCCCTGCAAGCGCTGGTCGCAGTGCGCTTACTTCGTGGCTTAAAATACACGTATAAAGAGGAGAGGAAGCCGCGGCGGTGGCGGCGTGTAACCCGCAGCGGAGCGCGGCCGCTGGGGACAGATTTTTATATACCTTTGATCTCTGTGAGTCCAATGGCCAAAAATATGTTCATGCTTCTTGTCTAGCAGGGTACTTCCAGTCTTTGAAATCGGACTGATTTTTTTTCTGTCTCTTTACGTGACGTGGACACTGCTTGGGGCTTTCTGTTATTATTTTTGGATCCACGAGCAGGCTATAATGTGAAAGCAATGGGTGGAGAAGTTCGGCATCTGCAGGGGACGCCGGCGGCTCAAAGCACGCTGGCGTCGTGATGCACCGTAATTATTTGTGAAACTCCTTTAGAAGGAGGAGGAGGTACGCAGGGGTTGGTGAAGGAAAACCGTACCAGAATTTCAAAGATATGGCCTGAGGTAACCAGCTAGCTGTAATTTATTCTCGACAGTGAGAATAATATGAATCGCCGTTTTCTTTAAAAAAAAAAAAAAAGGTGCAGAGGAAGGAGAAAATACTCTTCCTCTGTGTACAAAGATATTAAACGTTCAGGAAGTGCATTGGATTGGGAGATGATTGAAATGGCTTTGGCTTTGCATTAGATAACAGTGGGCCCAATCCTTCTGCCCCCATGCCATTTCAGATGATTTCACCCATGGGAGCAATGCCGTTGAGATGGTGTGGCTGATTTAGAAAGGCTTTCCCTATTACTCACTTTCCTTTTAGGAAGCGTGCTGTCCTGTGTGATCCAGTCTGCCCTGATACTGTGCTGAGGGACCAACAGATGCTCCGAATCCCATCTCAGTCATCCGTGCCAGTTCTCGGAAAATCTGGATATTACTGACTGAGTCAACAGGACCATTTGCCGAGCACAGAGGTGTCTCTTCGTGAACAGGCAGCTGCAGAATAGGACTTTTTACATGATAGGAAATTACTGGAAAGGATTAATGAAGATGCCTAGCAAATGGGTTTAGTGGCATCTTTATAGGGAGGTTGTAGGGGAATATTACAGTAATGACGAGCAGCGTGAGCACTCGCTTCACAGTGTCTCTGCTGCTACTTTTCTGACTGCTGCTTTCTAATTTCTGTCTCTTCAGTAAATGCAAAGCTAAAAGGCTGCTGATACGAGCGGTCTGACTGTGGACCTGAACTTCATTCAATAACTGCTGTCCTTCGCTGCTAGGAGATTTATTTGTAAACAAGCATTATTTGACAAGTGCTTCTCACAGCATGGCTCCTTTGCCAATTGCTACAGAAGAGCTCCGCGCCTGGGAACGGCTCACCCTGCAATACATGGAGCCCAGTGCATGAGAAACCTCAGCCACTGAAGCCCACCTGCCTCGCTGTGTGCTAAAGGACACTTGTCAGCAGTTTGGGTTTGAAAAGTTCGGTTTGGCTGCTTCTGGGCTCTGATGAGAGAGCTTCTCCCCTGGGGTTAGTTGTTCAGCTGGTCCGGAACTTTACTTTTGCTCAGATTGAGGTAGCCATCTTAGACTGGTTAATAATGTTTTCAAAAGTTGGTAGTATTGGTTTTTCTGAGTTTTATTTTTATTATCACTCATCCTACTCGATGTGGCTAAACAGCACCGTGTGCTGTGTAGGTATGTAGCACGTATGTAGTTGCATGGAGGATGACAGATTCTCAGAATCATTATTTTTGTTTAACCCTGCATCACATTTTTTTGTTTCTCTAAATCTTGCTGTAATCCAGTGACTTCATGGGATAAAATGCATGCAGTTAACAATTCACAGTACGTGATATTCTGTTTTACCCTCTAGTGGAGGGAACTTAGGGGAAAACGCTTTAAAAATCTAGGTTAAAATTTGAAGGGGAAAAAAATAAACTCATTGTTTTAGTTCCTTAACATGTAAAAAGCTTTTTGCATGGGCAGCTGAGTTTCAGAAGCTCCTGTCATTTTTATTGGAGAAGTGTTGCGTGCCCAGCCTGTATCACAAACCTGGTCACCTTCATAGATACCTCCATTAACGGACTGAAGGATATACAATGGGAAAACTGAATTAATTTTTCTTCAGACTTTCCTATAATACCAAAATAAACCAGATTTTTATTTTAATCAACTTTCCTCAGTTTATATGTTAAAAGCAAAACATGTAGTGAAAGATGAAGGCTCAATGCTATTTAATGCATTTTCTAGTGTTGTTTAGCCGTTATTTTTCACTCTTTAGCAGAGTTCATTGCTTAGATCCAGATATTTCCTTTTTTATTTGACTAATGTTACAAACTCAGAAATCAGTCACAACGAAAATATTCCAAAGAGTACAGTGAAAGTACAGCACAATTTGTGAAGTGCTGGTTTTCCAGAAGTGCCTTATTGCTTTAAAATGCATTCCCTGTGATAATAGGATGTGAGAGACAGCCCTGCAATATGCGACTGGGCTTCCTGCACTGCCTTTAGTTTAAAAATGCATGTGTTTCAAATCTTTCTGTTGTAACTACTAGGGTTTGGGAAGTGGCTTATATAAATTATTTATGTGAAACACAATGAATGAAGGATTTGTTTGAAGACTTCCCCCTTCACCCTAAAGTATATGATTTGTTACACATTGCCTATGGATTTGAAGTGGTTTGCAGATCACAGTTGGTCGTCACTCAGATGACCTTAAAAAGTATCATGTGGGCAAATTATTAAAATAATGGAATATGTTATATCTGATTGCTTGTAACAATGTAATTCCACAACATATTTGCATAATTGTAATTACATACAAAGTATATTTCATTTTAGGGCTTTTCAGGAGAAGTGCTGATGAGGCAGTGCTTCACAATGAAGTGTACTGTTAAGCAAATCAAAAGAAATGCAGTTTGAAAGAATGACATTGACTTAAATAGACAAAGGTGAGAAAGACGAAGTGAGTCTTTGGAATGTGTTGTATTTGTTTTAAGACTGGAAGGATACTCTTTTTTTTTTTTTTTTTTTTTTTTTTTTTTTTTTTNNNNTTTTTTTTTTTTTTTTGCAAACTCCTGCATTAGGTCCTTTCCCTCTTAATTCTTCCAGGGTTTTTTGAAGCTCGTTTTATCTCAATGTATCATTTTTTATTTGAATGAATGAATAAATGAGTACAATTAAAGGGGTGGGTCTGGTGCTGGCAAAAATAAAGGAAGGTTGTAATTTTTAAATTATTCATGCCAGAGCCTGAAATGAGCCTACCTGTTCTTAGTGTGTTGACTTGTGTGTGTGTAGTCTCAGTGACATATAATTTCTGTGTCATAGCACACTGGATAAGTGCATATTTAGCTATAACATCCCAATGTTTATCTTTAATTAGAGAATGAAGTCTTTTTCAGGAAGTTTTTTTGTGTAGTAGAAGCAGGTGTGAAAATAGTCTTAATTTTCATATCAATGCATTTCAATTAGTCTAATGCTTTGGATAAAAATACACACAATCAGAACAGTCTGCTTATTAAGTTGCACTTAGTAGCTTGGCTTAGTATATCATGCATTCCCATGGCTGTAGCATTTTGTGTAACTCTGTAGGTATTAAGTGTTGCTAGCATGCACACACCTTGTGTATGCAGAGCAGGTAAGTCTGGACACATTTCAGTGTGCTCACAGCGCTTTAAGGAGGCTTTGAGGAGTTATCAGTTCTGTGTTTGGTGCATTGGAATGGTTCCCTGTGTGCTTTCCACGAGAGCAGAGCATAGCCTCAGTGCCATGTGTTTATTTTACTCACTGGAGTAGTCCCATTAACTTTTAAATTTACTGCAGTGGAATTACTGGTATGAGGAAGGACAGCTCATGTCTAATGGTCTTTTTGGGATCTGTCTGATGTGTGATGTATGGCTTTTCAAGAGGTTTAGAATGACTCAGTCATGGCTTTAAAATGGAACTACTACCCTTTTGACAGTAAAACAACATTTGAAACTCAGCACTTTTAAGTGTATGACTAAAAGCATTACTGCCTAATGACACATGTTTTAAAAAGGGGAAATAAACAATAGCGAAGATTGACTCCAAGATAGTGCCTATTTCTTTTTGAAGGTTGTCTTAAAAATTGTGATAAATAGTAGAAAACAGGCAAAGTGTCTTAAACAGTAACTGACTGTCTGCTTATAACATCGTAAATGTTGACACTATAATTTGATGTATAAAGCAGCTATTTGCACATCAATATACAGAGGGGTAAACTGTCAGGAACCATGGGAGGAAGGGAAGTTAGCAAGTTTGTGTGACAACTTTTCCCCCTCCAGTGTTAACTCTCCCAACGTTACCTCACTTTTTAGCTCCACTGTATGGACCATTTCATGTCTGCTCTTCTCTTCCTGTTACATAAGGAAACAAAATCTTGCTCATGATGAAATGTTTATTCTTTGCACTAAAATGTGCGAGGTTCTTTGCAGCAGGCTTGAGGGAGGCAGAAGTAGCGAGGTGAGAGCAGGATTTCATAAAATCTGGCAGAAATGGCAATGGTGGGACAGTTTATTATGTGGTGTCTTGTGCTCTGATCTAGCTGGTTTTATGCTTTACTGTTCCAAGGATTTCCATGCTGCTTCTGCAGGAATCCTGATTTCCAGCACATGCTGAGCAAATGCAGAGCCCTTGACCTGGGAAATTGCAGCTGAGTTAGCTCAGCTGAGCGATGGTGTTGGACCGTATTGGCCTTGAGCAGATGTGGGTCTGTTAGATCTCCCAGTATTTCTGACTTGGAGCTACATTTTCAGGGGTCCTGTAAGTGTGAAGGTGTATATACACTTGAGTAGAGATGAGCTTTAAACGTTGTTCAAGGATGTCGGGGAAAGGAAACCCTGCCCCAAAATAAAAAGAAAACCAACTTTTTAAGCAATTTTAAAAGATATTCTCACTTTCTCTTCAGAAATAAATTGTAATCTGTTTGTGATATAAAGGCAAAATGAGAAAAACACTGAGCACACACAGATTGAACAATTTGTAAAAGCACTAAATTTCTTAGTTAAATGCTTACTTCTATGGAGGAAAGAGTATTCACTGCAGATCTTCAGTAGATACTCAACCCACTGTCCATTAAAAAGGTCTAAAAAAAATTAATGTTGTTCTTATAGTAAAACATCTAAACACAGAATTGAAATTTGTCACAAGAGCACCTCTCTCAGGGACCATAAGAAGTGGTGAGACGTGGGGCCTCTTTTCAACCAGGATGGACTTGAACTAGGTACTCTTCTTTTCTCAGAATGTTGCAGAAATACTGTGTTAATTATTACATTGGAATGAACAATTTTTTAATAACCTGTTCTTTAAACCGATTTTCTTTGATCTCTCCCAGAAAAATTGCTGTGTATTAAAAAAGCTGGTAGAGAATTCTTTTTTCCTTTGAGATACATTTTATTCTTAAGATACACCTGTTTTTTGGCACAGGCAGAATGGAAAGATGGATTTTCCTTTGTGTTCATATTGTGCTTGTCCCTCACTCTGCTCTGTGACTAGCTGGATGTCGGAGGTGACAGGTGAAAGCATTTGCTGCCCCAGTTGCTGTCACAGCCGGCTGTATTGGCAAACCTGAGTGCTGGCCTTCAGTAGCTTAGGTCTCTCTAGGGATTTGTTACCCTTTTAGTTGTCTCTTTGACCTATTATATCTTTTACAGTCTCAGTTTTGCTATTTGCTATGGCTTTGGTCAGTGCATTACCTGAACCTCTCCGAAGGTTTAATGCACTTATCCTCTTGGAGGTAGAAAGCAATTATCCCTGTCTACTGCAAGGAAGCTGGTCGAGAATGGACAGTCAGGAGGAGATGTCAGCACTGTGACTGACAGCACTTGACTTCTAGGTGTGGTAGGTGGTGGCTGGCTGATTGCAGAGGTCCAGGACTGTGTTGCCTGCTCTGGACAAGGGTGCTGGGACCTGCAGCTGCCCTGGGCTGTGTGTATGAGCACAGCCTTCCTGCTTCTGCTTTGCAAAGAGGGCTGAAGATGCTTTGGGCCAGAATAATTGCCACAGGAGAATTCAGTACGTGCTGTCTCACCGGGGGTGTTGTTGGTGGGAAAACATGCTCTTTTTCTCTCCCTCTTTCCTGGTATTTGAGTTGCGCAGGAGGTATGTTAGGAGGACTTTGACCAGGTAGAGCTGCTCAGGTGACCACTAGCTGGAAGGATGAGAGATGCCTCCTGGAGAAGGAACATGTACTACGACAGCAGATTGGGAATACGTCTACGAGCTGATCTGGCATCCCTGAGGGAGAAGGTGATTCCTGACCCTTGTCTTCCCCCTGGCAAGCTCCTGAGCATCAGTTCAGCAAACTGTGCCTTGGGGGTGTGCATGGAGAACAAACGGTACCCTGCAGAAGGTGAGAGCTTCTAGGTTTAGGTGGTTGTGTAGCAGGTATTGAACCTGTAGGAGAGAGGGTAGGACCCTGAGCTTTCAGGCTTTCACTGCAGGAATTTTAATTATTCAGCATCAGTAATGAGCATTTCTTGATGCTTCTGAGTGGACTTGTTTCACTTTTTGAACTGTTTTGCGTGTCCCAAACCAGTGAAACTGCTTGGGGAAATTATCTTCATGCTTGCCTTTGTAAGTTAATTTCTCAAAAAACCCCCAGTCATTTTGGTTTATCCATCTTTGCTTTACTAATATTCCCAAGCAATTTCTTACTAAAATGTGTTGACAGTGTGCTGTACCCACTAGCAACCTCCACCCTCTGCTTTCAACAGAAATAGAAGGTATAAACTGTCAACCCCCCTGAAAAGCCAATAGATCATCTTAAACATTTTTTTTCTCCCAAATGCTTGCTAAGCATTATGTCAGTTCCTTTTATTTTCTGCTTGAATGAACTCAGTGGCAGCAGAGTAGTCATTATTGTCGACAGGAAGGCTTTATTGGTGGTGGACAGCGAGGTCTTGCGAGTCCACTGGTAGTGAAAGCTGACAGCCTTGACAGGTTTGGCTGTGTCTGTGGTAAGTTTCTTCCCTTTCCTTCAGTTTAGTTATATGCATAACAGAATTTGATCCCCATGTCTTTTAGGACACCTTTTAGGAACAGAGACTGTAGAGACCATATTGCTTTTAGTTGTTGATTTAGGGAAGAAGGTGAGATTTCATCTCAGCCCTGCCAGCAGGTGTTCTCATTGCATTGAGAAACTGTTGGGATGCTAACATTGGGCTTGACTTTGTGTCAAGCTTAATAAGGTGCTTCCTTTAAGTAAGGTCTTGAAGAAACTGCCTCCTTGTTGAAGAAACTGCCTCCTTCAGTGGCTTGTAGATGCCGTGACAGTGGTTGGAGACCCTGGTCTGCAGGTCAGCACTGGTATTTTGTTTCTCCATGCAGGCTGGTTATCAGGTTGCAGGTGCTGGTTGTATGTTGCCTTCAGTGGAAGCTTCTTTTTCATTCTTAGTGGTAGAGTGATACTTGCCCAGATGGTTGCTCCAAAAAATTGGTGCTACAGCCAGCTCAGAAATCTGCTATTGTGTTGATGCAGTGGTGTTTCCAGTGAATTTCATGAGTAGAAATTGAAGCATTTTGCTGGCTTTGTTCACAGTGAATAAACCCTTTCCAATTAAATGGTGATTTTGGTGGGAATGGGAGGTTTACCATTAAAGAAAAGCAAACCAGACTGAAGTTTTTAAGTTTCCAGGCACTTTGGTGTCAAGCTAATCTAACCACTTCTGCTTTTAAGTTATGTATGGCAGGAAGAACAAATGACTGCCTCTTGTTTTGACTGCAAATCTTTGTAAGGAAAAAATTGGCAGTTTTTTATTTGTTTTAGTGGGTCTGGTTATAGAAGTGAGCTTTGGGTCCCACTCCCTGGTGCTGCAGCTGGTTCTGTGCCTGTGGGAAAAATTGCAGCCAACCTGGAGAACTTTGTCAAAGGGCAATATCGTACCCTCGTAAACAGTGTGTTCAAGCAAATTACAGACGTAATGCAGAAATTACTGGGTAAAATTCTCTAGTTGATGTTATGATTGCAGTTGTCCATCTGGCCTTAAAAACCTATGAATCTGTGATGCAGATTCAAGTGCTTTGGCTCTTGCTATAAAAGGGAATCATGATAACTTGGAGCAGAATGAAGCCAAGATAGTAAAATATAAATCTGCAGTTAATATTAGTTTGCAAGTTCATTAAGTAGTGTATACTTTCTTTCTCCAGTGGGCTATAAATAATAGGTACTGCTACAGCTTGCACTCTGGTGTAGCTTGTCTCCACTGATGGAAATATTTCAGAGGTTCTTGCCTGTGTGTGTTTTGTCCCAACTCAGTGTAGCTAATTAATTCAAGGCATCTACTCCCTGATGACTTTGATTTCTTTCAAGAATTTGGTTTTTTCATTTGTTTTTGCTTTCTTGGGTTATTTTTGACTGTCCCTTTGGGAGTACCTTGGATGTGTACTTTATGAAGAAGTACTTGCACAAGAGGGAAAGCAGTTGGAAAATGAATGACAACAATACTGCAGTAAAACCTGTGAAGATTTATGAAGCAGGAAAACTTTGACTCATGATGATGGTGAAGATTCCTCTGCAGTCAGTGTGTCTTGGTAGTGCTGTGAACTCCAGGAATGCTGGAGAAAGGAATGGAGAGTTATGCAGTGTAAGGAGAAACCAGCTCCGTTAATGATGATGTGTTGGCAGCTATAGCCTCTCCTTTGAGTGGAAGGAGAGAAGAGAGCAAAGGCGTGACGCTTGGTGGAAAGCCTGTGATGCTATTCAGGAGACCTGGTGAAGTGCAAAGCGCTGCTGTGGCATCTTGTCCTGCACCTTGACCCCCATCCAGCAGAGCGTTTCACCTCGTGCTTAATTGTCAGTGTGTGAGTGTTCCTGCGAGAGGTTTCTCACAAGTACTTTTAATGTAGCTGTTCCCACAAGCTGTGAGTGTTTGGTCAGAGCTGGGGCTACCTTGATGTAGCTCCAGCTTTTCCGTGGGTGTTTATGTCCTTCAGAGTGTGTGCAAAGAGGGCCAGGAGCTGCGGGAGGAGCCTGGAGGAGGATCTAGGGGCATGACTACACCTTCTTTCATAATGGACTTCAGCTTCAGGCTATCCAAAATAATGTTCAGATTCCTGTTCAGTTTGTAACAAGTTTATTAAAGCAGAGTTTTCCTTCCATTGTTATAAACAAAAACTTTTTATTTAAGTGTTGTTGTTTAGAAATGGGCTACTTTGGAAGTGATGTGATGTTTTGACATATTTATGCAGGCTTTAAGGAAGGTTTCTTTACTCCTGTTTGTTTTGTGATGGAAGCTGATTTTTTAAAGTCAAAGAGGATTTTCTTTCCCTCCTGCTTTAGGTATATTTCAGTGAAATTTAAAAAAAAAAGATTCTTATAGTTTTAGAGCTTCATGATATAAATTCCATCAGTTTTTGCTATCCTGACTGTTTTGCCTGTTCTGGAGCTATTAGTCAGGGTGTATTTTGGTAGAGGATGCCCTGTGGTAAACCCTAGCTTGCAAATGGTGCTGCTGAAGAGCAGATTTACTTTCGTGTATAAGGGTTTATTGGAAATCAGCTCAAAGACCACAGCAACTCTGAAGAGTTCAGTTTTTGTTTGGCTTCAGAGACTTTGCCCTGGTGTGGTGAAGGTTTTTCTGGAAGATCTTTGCATACTGAAATGGCAGGTGAATGTGTAGCTGGTAGGATCAGAAGTACTCAATGTGCTAGCCGGTTGGTGGGGAATTTTTTTGGTTTTTAGCTTGGGTTTTTTTCCCATTTGAAATTGGAGTGAAGAGAAAAGATGCTCCAGATGATCCTGCTCCAGCCTAGAGCCAGAGTAGCCATCTCGCTTCAGTGTTGTGATAAAAAAAAATAAAAATCCATGAATCGGTGGCTTCTGCGTCAGGCATTGTACCATCATGGCAGGCCTGTCCTGCTTTTGCCTGGGCAAGCTACTGCTGCCACATGGCACAGTTTTAGGTGACTGAGTCAGGTGGGGAGGACTGCTGTACTCTGGAGTAGTGTTGGTTTAGGCCAGTGTCGAATGCCATCAGCCCTGGCATTTCATATGCTTCTTCACAGCCACAGTCCCTGTGTAGCCATGGTGAAGCTGCTAAATGCCAGCTGTATGAACATGACAAGGACACTTGAGTAAAAAGCTATATCCAGGCTCCCTGACAGAGATTCCCGAGTGAAAAACCACTATTAATTCACCAGCTAGAGTTCAGAGCAAAGGTTTACATCATGTCTGTTTTTACTCTAACTTGATTGCTCACCTGTAGTAACCAGCCTGCCTGAGAACAAGAGTGTATGCAAACT
Organism: Atrichornis clamosus; assembly: GCA_013400975.1. NCBI lineage: Eukaryota > Metazoa > Chordata > Aves > Passeriformes > Menuridae > Atrichornis > Atrichornis clamosus. The sequence continues at coordinate 56,096 of WBMZ01009094.1, read as the reverse complement.
CCCCAGGCTATTATTCTGTATTAAAAAAAAAAAGGGGGAAAAAAAAAAAAAAGGCTGTGGTATGACTTTAGACTTAATCATCATTTATCCTACCCTGAAGGCATGGAACTTAATGATGATATAGATCTGTGTGGTTTTGTGTTCCCCTTGACTGAGCATTAGAAATAATTAGGGCTTGTGGGATGGATGCACTGATAGTGGAGATGAGCAAAAAATATTGTATATTATCTTTCAAGCTTGCTGGCAAAGATACAGGTGCTAAGTGTGTGCTTATGGGGTCTGAGGTTTCTTGCTTGTTTGTTGAGATATAGCTAGCCAGTGCTGAGGAGAAAGGAAGTGGGAATAAATGAGTTCTGTTATTTTGGAGCCTTTTAAGATTATGGGCCAAGCAGAGTTGCTAGCATTTTCTAAAGAGATTTTTTTTTTTTTTTCCAGTAGGGTTAGCTCCCCAGTATCCCAAGTGCTCCTGAGTACGACTCTGGGTTATGCCTGTGGAGTAGACAGTGTTGGGGCCGGTCCAGGAGTCCCAAGCTATACAGGAGCTGGCACAGGTCCTTCTGAAGTATGAAAGCCTTACACACATAGCTGGAGGTGTTCCTGAAGTACCTCCTTAGGTATCCTGAGTGGATTACTTGGTTATTAAACAGTCACAGCCAAATACACGCTCACAGCCATCACAGGCTGAATGGGGAAGAACTGGTTCTGCTGCTCTGGAGAAGACCTCTGGTCTCTTGAGGTGTCTTGCTATGAGTCAAATGAAACATAATTTCAGAGTTTTTTATTCAAGCACTAAAAAGTTTCATCTCTTTCCAAGTAGCCACACGGTGAATTTGGAAGCATCTGTTTGGAATGGTGGCAGCCCTTCTATAAAGTCTCTGCTAAATGTTTTCCCCTGTTCCAGGTGTCTATTTTACGTGCTACTTGCCCACTCATTTTTCCCCAGTCTGGCCAATTTGCATTTGTTTGATGAAAGCCATTTCAGCAAAAGTAATGTTTCTGCCAGGCTGGAAGGTGGGCTTGTGTGGTGGGACTGTGTGCCGTGACCTCTCTGGCAGGGCAGGAAGGGAAGGCTGCCTGGGAGAGCATCCCCAGCGTGCTGGTAGCACCATCACCATGGGGAGCTCCTGCCCCTGGGCTGTTGGAGGACCCATCCCCTTGGAAAGGGGGTTCTGGGGCCCTGGTTCAAGGCTGCCTTGGGGTGGGTTTGTGACCTGCAAATGACACTAGTAAAGGACAGGCACACTGGAAGTGACTGGGTAGGGTGCTGATGGGGAAGATGCAGACTTGTTGTATCTAGATGGAGCAAGCAGTAATCTCTGTTTATATACTAGAATTTTGGGGCTTCTCAAAGCAAAACATTTCTGTCCTTGAAGGTGGTTTAGATTACTGGCTAAATACATTCATGAGAGCAGATCGATGTAGTGCAGTGTTTCAGGCGATGCACTGTGGAAGCAGTCCTGGGCAGATGCTTATGGGGCAGTCCATGTCTGCTGTGCCTTACAGCCCCTCAGAGGTGTCTGAAATGTGCTGGGAGCACCTCTGGTCTCCAGAGCAGCCCAGACACAGGGACAACTTAAAGTTGCTTGTCACTTTGGTCTTCCTGGCACATGAATTTTGAGTTACTGTGTGGTGCCTGTCAAAAGGGGTATTCCATCCTATTTATTTTACTCTATGCAGAATTTTTCTAAGATACAAGAGGAATTGAGTCTTTTCTAACTGAGGATTTAGTATTCATCTCTGCTAGCTGACTCACTAGTCGGAAAATTCCCACTGACTTGACTTAGAGTTGAATGGGTTGTATTATCTTTTCATATGCAGAAAATTATTTTGAAATTGAAGTTAATAACAGCAATTTTAAAATTGTCTTGATAGAAGGATAATACAATATTTAGTTGTATCATGTTCTTTTTATGATCTGATGTTCGAATAGAGCGCTTTTTCTGCTTTTTCCTTAATTAGCATGTCATGAAGAAGCTTGTGACATCAAACACAGCATCTAATTACATTCATTAGTAGCATCTCCAGGACAAGTTTTAATTAAGTTGTACAATGTAGATCAATACTTGTTTTGCATCCATTGCAACTTAACGACACGAATATACTATTCTGCACAGTTTAATTACAGTAATTGTAATAGAAGGAATTTGAGTAAACCTGCCATTTTAGCAACTACACTTCTGTCTCTTCCTTTTTAAAATAGTATACAGTTATAATACAGGACATGTTATTTATGGGTGTCATGTTTTGAAGAATGTTTTAAGATCACTCTCTTTATCCCATTGAAAAGAAAATACAGTGTAGTTCAGGAGCACTTGGATAATAGTGTTTGACTTCAGCTGGAGCAGGGGAAATTAAGGACCATTTTACCTGAAGACTTCATAAGGGGAAAGACTGGGCATGACTAGGTGACATATCTAGTGGTAGATGATAGCAGCACTTTTATTTTGCATGGACTGTGGGGTGGAAAGCCACCTAATTGTATATTTAACCACTGTGAATATAGTTCAGTGTGGTCAGTCCCTGAGTATTGCTTCCACCACATGTCCTGTAGTTCAGTAGCACTGACATCTTCCAACTGTTTTTTTGGCAGGAGAAGGCAGTCTAGAATGAAAACCCTGAGCTACCAAATGTGTTTTGCTGAACATCACAAAAAACATATTTGACCAGGCAGAGCATATATACCTTATGATAGTGTCCTGCATTAATACTTGCATACATTGTGAAAATATCTGGATAGACAAATTGCTTTTAAGATAAGTGTTTGCCAGAGCTGAGAACTCTGTGTGATATATTTGTGTTTTGGCCTGGTTTTGTGTACAAGGGACTACAGTAGTCAGCCTTCAGTACAGTACAGTGATAAAGACCAAATTGATTTAGAAAACTTTAGTTTTTTTCAAACTAAATCAGTTGTTTTGTCTTCATTTGTTTTTAAAGATTCCTTAAGATTTTAAAGGAGCATGCTTTGTAGTATAGTGTATTTCTGTGTTTTCTTACTATGCCTCTGTAAATGATTTAATCCTGAGGGTTACGATACTTGTGCCTGCAACCTGTTTGTTTCTCTTCTGTAGCAGTCTTTAAGTACCTACATGGTTGCATTTCTGAAGGAGTGAGCATAAATCCTCCTCACCCATTTCAAGCTTGTTCTTGGTCTAGATAATCATGGGCTAGGAACTCTTGAAAGTCCAATTACCACAACTTCCTGTGGGATTTTTAAAGAGCACAGAGGGTGGAGGTCAGGAATTGAAGACCGAGGGAAATCACTTCCTTTTTTAGGAAGGACATGAGTACAAAAAGTGAGGTATTATGCAGACGAATATACTGAGAGGAGTGAGTGCTGTAATCCAATGAGGAGGAAGTGTGCTTTTAAGGTAGAAGAAAATTGCTCCGAGGTTGAGATTTTGGATGACAGTTGATGATTCAGAGACAAGCTTTTAACTTGGAGATTTAAAGCTGAGGGTGCAGGAGGTGAAAGCTCAGCACTAGAAGCTGCTAAAGTTTTCCTTAGCTGAGTTAAGTATGTGTAGATTTAGTTGCTGCAGTATTTCAGGTAATAAGAGGGGAAAAAATTATTTCAAGCTTGAGAATAGTTTTTTGGCTGTAAATTTGTGTGACTTAACAAAACTGCTCACAAATTTTTGTGTGGGAGAGAAGATCCCTTGGATATCTTATAATGGAGATGTCAAAGACTTGGAGAAAAATGTGGAAGAGGGAGAAAATAATAGATTTCTGGTGACATTAATACTTGCACATAAAATACTTCAAAAATTAAATTAATGATAATCAGGAAACTCTGCATATTGTTTCTTGCTTTGATTTTGTCCTGAGAGCCTGAGTATTTGAAAAATACATGCCACCTTCAAGGAAATGTGTGTATAAACATGCATAGATGTTGTGAGTGTATGTTTATACCTATATACTGTAAGTCTTACGTATACATAGTGTGCACTATGCACTTGTTCCCCCCTAAAAGATCATATTCTAAGGATCTGGATTTTACAGAAGCTCAGTGCATTTGCAACTTAGTTTCTGTGGCAGATCTCAAAGGAATAAACTAATGCATCCTTAGAATTGTTTTCATTGTATGACCTCATTGTTAGAGGAGTTACAGCATTGTTATTCTCCTTTACAAAAATGCAGCTTCCCTGGTTAATTACAAACAATCTGTTTACCATACCTTGAAATATCTACTGAAGTTTATAATCCATCCGTCTTCCTTAACAGTTTTTTTTTTCTTTTATTTTCAGTGAATTTACTGGACTCACGTACAGTAATGGGGGATCTGGGATGGATAGCCTACCCAAAAAATGGGGTAAGTCTCTGTTGTTGTTTGCTTTCTCTCTCACAATTTATACTAATTGTTTCCATTCGGAAAGTAGACTACTGGGTTTAAAAACTCCCTGGAGTGATTTGTCGGCAATGGAGGGAAAAAAATAAATAAAACAACAAGCTGTGACTGGAGAAATGGAGCTGTGTGGCTAGGGGATTGATTTATTTATGCAGCAGAGCTAGCCACAAGTATTAAAAAATAATCATGAGTCAGCCACCTCACTCTTGACCTCACCAAGAAAATCCATGAGGTTATTTAAATTTCTTTTAAATTATAAATTCTTGCTCTTTTTCTGGAGCCTTTGGGGTAAATGCGGAACACAATAATTTGGAAGTTAGCTTCTGGAAAGCAAGGTCTGGAACATTGCTGTTAGTTTTAAATGAACAAGGCAGTTCACAAATATGTCTTAGACTCATGATTAAGTTCTGGGAGCTGGTAACACTGGAACAGGAGCTGAGTTCTGAGCACCTTGAAGAGCCTCTGTCCCTTACCATTACCTATACTAAGGCCTGTTCAGTCTCCAGAAGAGACAGCTGAGAGGGGACCTCATCAATGTCTATCAGTATCTGAAGGGAGGTGTCCAGAGGTTGGATCCAGGCTCTGCTCGGTGGTGCCAAGCAAGAGGACAAGGGGCAATGGGCAGAAACTGATGCACAGGAAGTTCCACCTGAACATGAGGAAGAACTTCTTTACTGGGCAGGTGACTGAGCACTGGAACACATTGTCCAGAAATGCTGTGGAGTCTCCCTCACTGGAGATATTGAAGAACTGTCTGGACCCGATCCTGTGCCATGTGCTCTGGGATGACCCTGTTTGAGTAGGGAGGCTGGACCAGATGACCCCCTGTGGTCCCTTCCAACCTTACCCCTTGTGTGATTCTGTAGCTGAAAGAACCTGGCCTCCTAATTTGATACCTGAAATAAGTGCTGGATTTTAGATGCTTTGATACCCTCCAGTGTGTCTGCTTGACCTGACTGCATCATGTGAGCAGTCTGTGCTGTGACTTTTGGTCTCTGGCTTGGGGCATCCTCGATGCTGTATTGTAACAGAGCTTTGGTACAGTCTTGAAAGGTTGATTTCTGCACCATGCTGGTTATTCCTGAAAGCCATAGGCACTGTGAGAGGTGAGAAAGCATCCTAAGTTAGAAATGCTGAGTGACTGAGCCGTTCAACAGAGCAAGTCTCAGGAATGTGTTATTCCAGAATTTTAGTCACCAGATGAAACAGACTGCATAATTGTCTTGGACTCCAGTTGGATTGTTATAAAATGGTGGCAGTGTTTATATCAAACCTCAGCCAACCCTGAATATACATATATATATTAGACAGTAAATTAAAATCTGGCTTTCTGTATATTCTGTGTGGATGAAAGGTTGTAGAAATGGCAGCCTCACTCAGACAAGCTGCATTTTTACAGGCACGAGTTACAGCAGGGATGTGAAAGCTACGCAAGGATCTGATTTTATTTTAAATTCAGTTCAAGATATAATCCTGTTGCGGTTACTTTATAACCTTTTTTTTAATCTATTGATTTAAATCTGAGAACAAAACTTACTCCCCTTGCTTGTGTGGGCATCAGAATAACCAGATATGCTGGCAGAGCAATATTTTGGTGCCATGGTGCACCGTAAAGATCCCAATGTACAATTCGTAATGAATGATTTATTTTTAATTTTTGAACATGTTCTGGTATATTTCCTGTGATGTAAAGCACAGATGTGGTATATCTCAGTGCCCTTACAGGAATATCAGTAGTAAAATAGGTAGACTTGAGAAGTTCAGAATACTTCTGAGTCTCTATATATAGATAAGTACATTAAAAATTGTCTTATACATAGCCTCAGTTGTATCTTTTCATTATTTAGGGAAACCTCTCCATATTTACAAGCTCAATTTCCAAAGAGCACATGGAAGTACACTCATGAATGCGAAATTAAAGGTTACTGACTCAATAGGGAGAATTTTTTTCCCCTTAATTAACTTTTCCTTTTTATTTGAAAGTGAATTAGGCAGTTGGTTTTTGAATTTCCAGAAATCTCTTCTTAATCATCTTTGTTGTCACGGAATATCATAAAAATCCAGGAAGTTAGTTCAATTGTCTTTTCTTTTTTTTACTAATATATTTGCAGTATTTTACAAGCGCTAAAAAAGGTCTTCCCAGATTGACTTCTCTTACTGCCATATCTGCTCTGCAATCAGCTACGCTACAGTTACACGCTCCACTCTTTGCTTAATTTTTTAAAAAGATCTACCTAATATAAATATTTAAAGTAACTCTCACTTCAGGATTTGAATTTGGAAAAGGAGGGAGCTTTAATTGACATCAGAGTTACACTTTCTGATCTGAATTTGTTATCTCAGGATGTCCTCCTCGGGAAGATTTTCAAGGTCCCCGCATCTGTCTGCCCAGTCACCCATCAAGGAAGGAGCAGAAATGTCATGGTGTGTCACACTTTGCCACACCACAGTGTGTCGATACCAACCATGTTCTGAAGTAAGATTTTTGATGTGTGGCACTTTATTATTGCAGTGAAAAGTATCCTGTAGAGTTTAGTCACTTTTCAAGTACTTGGTAGCAATTTCAATGGTGGTACAGTTCCAACTAAAAATACATTGGTATATGAAGCTGCTTTTGAAGCAGCCTTTGACTCTTCCAGTGTTTCTGCTTCTCCACTTGATTCTTATTATGAATCTTAATGGAACGTAATATTTTTCGTAGCACCCCAACAGTGAGAAGTAGGAGATTGTACCAGGAGCACAGTTACTTCTAAAGAAAGCAAATGTTTAGAGTTTGTCATTGTATGGGAGTGCTTGGGAGAAATTATCTTTGTATCACATAGGCTCAAGCTGGTAGGTTTTGAAAACAGATTTCCATGCTTAAAAGAAACAAACAAACAAAACCCCCCATGAAACCCCCAACCAAAACAAATGGGATACGAGGTCCGGGCAAGCCAAATGAACTTGCCTCTTTGACAGATTCTCCTTAGGTGTCATAGTCTGAACTTCTATTATAGCTGTGTGCCATGTTAATTTTTGTTTATTGAAGCTTTAAGATATTCCTTGCTCCAGAGAGGTCCTACTGCCTTTGTTTAACTTGTCGTTCACCTCATTTTTGCTGAACACAATGGGAAAATGTGATCTAACATGAGAAATGAAAGCAGCATTGTATGGGAAGGAGACTGACCCTCCAGCCTGGAAACAGATTAGGCTTAAAGGTAGACCTGTTTCCTGGCTGTCATCTCAAGTGAAGCATTGCAGCTGCTTGAGTCCCCCCAAGATCAGACCTTGTTCACTGCTAAACAGTGTGTGCCAGCTCATCTTGTGAGTAGTGGGTTTTACGGAAAGGGAGAGGAGCAGTTCAATTAAGGCTGTCCCTTGAAGAGCTTTGTCTAGCTAGGTACTTTGTTTGGTACAGGTTTGGGTGGTGGCCATTATCCTTTCAGCCTGGCTGGCCTTCATTTCTCCCATGCACATAGAAGGTAAGAAAAATCCCTCTCTTCCTTCATATGGAGTATTGAGGGATGAATAGAAATGAGATGACTGAAATATGCTATGGCCAAGTAGGGTTTTGAAACAGTGCCTCCTGGTGTGAATAACCAGCTGTTGCGCAGGAGAAAGTACTTTCTTGTTTCTGCTGCTTTTCCCAGAAGGATAAATAAATTGCAGTCGTGTGGCTTCCTGCCTGGCCCATATGGGTTCTGCAGCTTGCAGCACTTGTGCAGTCATCTCTTAAACCTGCAGTTTATCTGTTAAAGCATGAGCAAAGTTCCTGTGAGGTCCTCATGGCCATGGAGCTCAGAAAAGGGACCTCCTTCCTGCCAACAGAGCATGGTCAGCATGGAAAATGCTGCCCCTTTTGCGCACAAGTCAGGACCTGATCCTGTTATTACATGGCACAGGGACAATTTTGACTTTGTTTTGCAGCTCATGTAAGTTTGTTTTAACTTGAAGGAGGTTATTGTAATTACCAGAGGCTATATCAGGAAAGTGTGGTCCCTCATGTGTAGTAGGAAGCCCTCCAAGCTTCCACATCAACAAAACCAGTCAGGTTTTCTTTTAGAGGCTTGTACAGCAGGTCAGCAAAATCTTTTACCTCTGATTCCTGGGGGGCTGCTTAGGATTACCCAAACTGTGGCCATCAGAGGTTTATGTCTGCATCATATGTGGCTGTGACCCTGGATAGCTCTGACCTGCAGAAACTGCCTGCACTTCTCTGTGCTAAACGTAGTTTTTTATCATATGGAAGCTCACAGAAGTAGGAACAAGAGTAAGTGCTGTGAGAGGAATAGTCAGGTGAGGTCAGGCAGTGTTTGTAGGCTGTATTGCCTCCTCTTCCTCCCTTGATTTGCCAGGAGGCTGTCATGCCTTTCAACTCCCTGCAAAGCCATAGCAGGGGCAGAAGCTACAGAGCACTCTGTAAACCTATGCTGTTCAGTTCTACTTGGTCTGGCCAAGTGAAAACCATGTCACTTTTAACAATAGCCAGATAATTGCAAAAGTTACTGATTAAAATAAAATCTGTCTTTAGCTGGCTTGATTTGTTCAGCAATTATGTCTGATTTTTGTTTGTTTGTTTGTTTGTCTGATTGTTGTTATTTTAAAACTTCTTTCTTAACAGCTTAGAAGTACTCTTTTTCTGTCCAAATCAGAGTGCCACACACCTGCTTGGGTTCTCTTCCATCTTCTCTACCTCCCGTTGATTTCCATGACCTTCCTGTAGCACAGAACAGGAAGGTCTCTGTGGTCCTTGGGGTATTGGCTCTGTGCTGTGGCTCACTGCACAGCTCTGTGTGATGGCATTTTATTTTTTTTAGGCTCAGACTGGAAAATAAACATGTACTGAAGAACCTAGTCTTGTGGAGATGTTCATTTCCTACAATGAATAAAGAAATGTGAGAGAGCTAGATGATTTCTTGCTTGTGAATGGCAAGAGGGAAAGCAATTGCCCCTCCTTTGGGTGGTTAGTAAGGCCACATACTGAAAGCTGGAGGGTAAGTTCAGCTAGACTGATTCTACAAGTTGCTTCTCAATTATGTAGGATGTTGGTGGGTTTGATTTTTTTTTGTTTGATTGGTTTGGGGGTTTTTTTGTTTGTGTTTGGTTTGTTTCCCCAGGCAACATTTCTGGCTCTTTTTTTTTTTTTTTTTTTGAGGACAGGTACCCTAGCGTGTCTCCTTGTAGCTAAAAATAATGGTGGTTTTAGATTACTCAGCATCATTTGGGGATAGATTCATGCTGCTCTCTGTCAATCCTAGTTCAGGTGGAGATTTTACACAGGAACCCTGGATTGGAGGCAGTGTTTGCCCTCAGGGATAGAAATAAAATAAAGGGGGAGGGATAGGGGGTAGTGAAAGGGGAAGGAGAATTCTTGGCACCATTGAGCTGTGTCATGTAGATATGATTATAATTGGCATTTTCAGGGCAGTACTTTTGGCAGCCTGTGGTTTTTTTCCTGCAAATGTTGCTGCTTGCCTGTGGCCAGTGTAGAAAAGGAATCAGAGGGATATACTTTGTGGTTTAACCCCAGCCAGCAACTAAGCCCCACACAGCTGCTCGCTCACTCTCCTCTCCCCAGTGGGATGGGTGAGAGAATCAGAAGGGTAAAAGTGAGAAAACTCATGAGCTGAAATAAAGGAAGTTTAATCAGTAAAGCAAAAGCCGTGCATGCAAGCAAAGCAAAACCAGGAATTCCTTCCCCACTTCCCATGGGCCAGCAGGTGTTCAGTCATCTCCAGGAAGGCAGGGGTTCATCGTGCATAACAGTTACTTGGGAACACAAATGCCATCACACTGAACATCCTTCCCTTCCTTCTTATCCCCACCTCTATATGCCCTGTATGCCCTATGGTCTGGAACATCCCTTTGGTCAGTTGGGATCAGCTGTCCCAGCTGTGTCCGCTCCCGACTCCTCGTGCACCCTCAGCCTCCTCACTGGTGGGGTGGTGTGAGAGCCAGAAGAGGCCTTGGCCCTCTGTAACCTCAGCAGTAAGGAAAACATCCCTGAGTTACCAGGAGTGTTTTCAGCACAAATCCAAAACATAGTACTGGCTGCTATGAAGAAAATTAACTCTTATCCCAAACCAAAACCAGATGCTAACAATCAAGAATGAAATTTATACTTTAGCAAAGAGCATAATGGTAATAAGTAATACCTGAATAGGTGAAAAATGTATGTTAATGACACCCTAAAAACCTGCAATTTGGCTGCTTTCTTTATATGTACATGTTTTTGTGCTTGCACAGTTTAGTAAGAAACATTCTGCATTGAGTAATCTAAAGCCAAGCAGTAGTACTTAAAATTTGCTGTCCTATACAGAATAAAGGAATTTTACATGAACAATTTGTGGGATGATGTTGAGCTCAACAGAGTTGAAACATAGTGGGGGGTTTCCCCACTAGGATTTATTAAGGTAATATACAGTATCTATCTGTACGTAAACTTCTGTCCTCTGTGACCCTCTTCTGGTTCTTCATGTGTTTCCATGGTCATTTTTACTCATATCTCATGGGGCCATGATGGTGTGTTTCCTTTTGGTTTTGCTGCCTGTTCAGTGTGCCAGAGTCATGCATGCTTGTATTGTATAGCTTAATTACAACAAAAGAGCTTGAACTTTGGGTCTGAAAAGATACCAGAAGTTAATAATGCAGTTGTATGGGACCCTTGTGGTAATTAACTAAACTGTGTTTTAAAGCAGAGCTCAGTTCATGTTTCCAGCTCTGAAAGCTGAAGCATAAGACTAAAGGCGCTGGAGTTAATGCGAGTGGGGCACTGCCATGAGAGTTGAATTTGGCCAGCAGACTACTGTTCAAATTGGTGGGTTTCCCTGGTGAGTTGGTGACCCTGCCAGTGCTTGTAGAGCTGCATTTATTTCACAAAACTTGATTATATCAATCGGAATCTAAAGAGATTGGCTTTGCAATGGGAAGATGCATCTTCTGTGGGAAGGTTGATGGAGTTGGGTATAGCACAGAGTATTGGACTGGCCCACAATCGCCAGAGAAGAAAAGAATAAACTTTCATACAGGTTTGCAATGGGTAGGACAAGAGAAACAGAATTTGTTTGAGCTAAAGTGGTTCAGGTTAAATTTGATGGAATGTGCCTTCTACTGGTTCATCTTTGGGCAGATGTGGGATTTCTTTCCCAGAAGGTTTCTGACAGCAGGTCAGACCATCATTCCTGTTACTCTGGTCAAGCAGAGTTCATCTCTTCTGGATGAACAAACCAGGTGGTGTGTTCTGACCTATTGCAGCCTGAAAGCTTGTCCTAACTCTGTCTAGGGTGAGATCTGTTTTTGTTCTCCTCTAAGATTTGTTTTGTTTTGTTTTAATCTTGGCCTGACTAAAAAGCAGGTTGCTGTTACTCATTCAGCAACCTGTATTTAAGATCCACTCTTGATACCTGCAGCATATTAGCTACAGTATGTATCTGCCAGAGTACCTCATGCTAGGCAAGAGTTCTCATTGAATAGCCTTACCATTTTATTCATGTCCTTTCCTATATCTCATTTCCTATCTGAAGTTAAATCTTTTCACTCCATTTGAGACTGCTCTTAAACTTGTTGTTCTGGCCTCAGCTGGCTGCCCTTTGGGTTGTGTGCTGTTGACATAAATCAGCCTTTATTTGGGAGCAGCATCTGGCGAGGTGTAGGTCTTATTAAAGGAGATCTAAAATGCATAGAGTACTCTAAGGTACTGTAAAATAAATTAATACTAGTGAGTTTAAGAATAAAGCAAATCTTTATCTTGGCTAGAACTGTATTACTGGAATAATATATTCCACCACAGAAAAAAATAAAGGTTGATCCTTCAGTATATCATTTTGTAAATACTGTTGTCAGCATTAGTTTCCTCCACACAGGCTTATTGGGCAAACAATAATCCCCTTTCATGCTAAAATGTCTTTTTTTTTTTTTTCCTCTGGTGTCTAGGAATTACGTTGGGGGATAAAAGAGCTTTGAAGAGCTTTATCTTCTAAAACCATTGTTTTCTTTGTTACTTTTGTGCCAATTTCAGAAATACTGGTATCCAGCAGTTAGTAACTGTACAATTAAAATGTATTAACATAGTGCTGTCATGGAAAATCTGAAACTATACAGAATAAAATATTACCATTACAGAATGCATATGCAACAGCCCAGAGTTTATAAAACATGCATTAGGATTTTATAGCTTATGTTTATGAATTTTTGAAGTATATTTCTTACTGCTTCATGTGCTAAATATGTGTGTCAGTGGGTTACTTATCACTTAATTGCATAATCCTTTTCTAAGGCTTCAAATGCACTGGCCCCATTTGACAGCAGATATTTTTGCTCAGGTTAATGGCTTTTTTAAGGTAACTAAATTCAACAATGCAGTCCTGTGTAATGTTACTCATTCAGGAAAGCCAGCTCAAAAAAATATGAAATAAAATGGATGCTAGCTTCAGAAAGGTAAACACGTGATAGGTGTGTCTAGAAGGAGAACATTTTAAATGCAAAATTTCTGAAAACAGTTTTATTATGGAAACTGCTATTTTGTCTTCATGGCAAGCAGTTGCCTTGTGTATACACAGTGAATGAAGACAATAAAAATTAGGAGGCTTATTTGAAGACCCTTCACCTAGCTAAAAATCTGAGAGACTGTTTTTTTATTGCCAAGTTCTGATATGTGGTTATTCTAGAAAGAGTTGAACAGCTGAACACCCAGGACTGTTAAACTTTCATCTATTTTTCAAGTTATTAATAGGAATTATTCAGGATTTTCCGTGTCTGCTTGTCCTGCTCAGGAAAACAGGGTGTTTTCAGTTGCTGAAGGCTCCATGCACAGACAAAAGGGGGAGGTGGGACTGGGTTCTTAGCTATTGAAAGAAAATGCCAGTATTTTATTTGGAAGCTGTTTTTGCCCCAATGTATTTTGATTTGTTAGTCTTAATTTATCTTTAGATATCTTCATTGTGAGGGAAAAAGCATGCTGAACTATATGATTTAGTGTTTCACAAAAAAACACAGTAATCATGAGATCTGTTGGTCTAGTATTGAAAATAATGTGGCAAAACAAATTGGAGGTTAAATATGAGGAGTACACATGGATGCAAATACATGCTTTGGAGGTTTGTGTGTTAACTCTGCTCCAAAGAAAAGTGGTAGCTCCTCTCACCAGCGTTTAGGCTCTTCAGCATGAGTGATGAAGCAGTCTTGAAGAGAATGTGGGTGACACCTGGCTATCAGTCATCTCTGCGTTACCACTGTGATATTGTATGCTGTCAAGTCACTGGGATTGATTGCCTGCACCCCGTGGGATGAACAGTGAGTATAAAAGAATTGCAGAACATGGTTTGGTTGCTGTTCCCTCTGCCTGGTCAGAGGATTTGGGGAAAAGAAACACCACCACCCAAATTGCCTCAAAAAAATACACTTTGCATCCTGAGGGGAGTTGTGAGCATTTAGGGAAGAGACCACTTATTTCTTTCATGTGTGATGGGATGTCACTGATTCTTAATTCTATTTCAAGATGCTTAGCTGAAGACACAGCAGTGATGTAGTTGTGAATTACAGTTAGTGAATGACACTTGGATGTTAGTTTGATCCTCACCTACCCCTGTGTGATCTTAGTGGTCTTAGTAAAGAATAATCCATGGATGAGTTGCCAGTTAGCTGCAGGGAGGAGGCAGGAGCAGGCGCTGGGGTTGGTAAGGAAGCAAGCTTCCCTGAGAAGAGTAGGGGCTGTGGATCAGCATGGTACGATGCAGTAAAAGAAATTGCCTGCTGAGCTGGGCATCCCTGGAGCAGCTCAGAGAAGGGTGGTGATGGCAAGGAGTAGAGATTGCTTGTGGCTTTCTAAAGCATGGATCTGTCAGATCAGGCTGAAACACCCACACAGGCCTTTATTTGCCTCCTTTTGCTGCTTTCCAAGAAGGAAAGTATTATTAGATACTTGGTTCTTGCCAAATGCTTTGATAAGCATTTGCCTTGTGTATTCTTACTTCTCTTTTGTGATCATTACTCCAAGTAAGTACCAGGCCACTTGACTGTATTTAATTCTTGATTATGAAGAGTTGAAAAAATCAAATTCAAAATAAACATGTTAAAAAAATAGATGTGTTTTAATTGTTAGAGAAGTTCTCCATAGCTAAAGCCTGGTTACACCTTAAAATTTTACTGATTTCCATGTATGTGAACTACCTATATATTGAAGCATATAGTGTCCTGTAGATCTGTTACTGGTTCTGCAAAAAGATAAACCAGAATCTTGTAAAGGCATGTGATTTCTGTGGATAATTCCCCTCCTTGGGATATTTTCTTGCAAAGATGAGAACTTCTGGTTCTGAAGCAGGGGAGGACTGAACTTTTACGCTGCAGAAATTCTCATTTGACTTCAGCAAAAATATTTGGGGGCCTAAACCTTGTCTTCAGTGATCTTCCTATAACCCAAATGATTCTTCCCATGATATCAACAGTATTGAATGTGGTACAGAAGATGCAGTTTTCAGGAGAAGATAGCACCAAGTATTTCACACCAGGTTGTGAGAAAGAGCCCCGGGCTTGGTGTTACTCTTGTGCAAGTCAATCCCTCCCCTGCCTCACTTTTGGCTCTGAGCTAGACCAAGAACTGGTGAGTGAGGGCAGGGTGAGAGAGGAGGTGATGCCAGGACTTCAAAAAATATTTACTTTTTGAAAGTAATCTTTAAGTTGATTGACTTTTTAAAGGTGTTTGAGTTTCTCTGTGATGCATAGGTGCCAGTCCTTCTGGGATGATAGTCCCAAGACCTAATTGTACTCAGCAGATACCAAGTGTGGGGGGAAGTTGTCTGTTTCTGAAAAGGAGGATTTAAGAGTTGCTGGTTTTTTGCTCCAGCTGTTTAGAAGAACTAGCACCTTCTGTCTGTGTAGTCAGCCTTTTCCATTGGGACCTCAAATTTTAAGTTTTTGTGGGACAGAGAGAGGGGACAAGGGCAGGAGAGTTGTCTTAGCATATTCAGCTGCAAACTCCTGTTACTGCACTGATGTGATTCTCCTGGTTTCCTCCTGAAGCCTAGCGGTCCTTCTTAAAGTTTTCACTTGAAGTTGAGGGCCATCAAAATAACTTCTGGTCTGTGTGATGTCTGCTCAGCGTTGCTGGCTCCTGGTTCAGTCAACAATAAAGAATAGCAAAAATGTGACCTTTGGTCTTCTGTTCAGAAGCCTTAGGGATTTGTTCAAGTTTGTTTTATTTTAGCTTTATTTTCTTCGGAAGTTCAAGGATTTGCACTTGAGAACTTTGACTTGGTTTCAAACCTCCAAACTGGGGGGCTGTTGGAGCTACTTAAAAAGCCTAATTGAACTTGGTTACAATTGTAAGGGATGTGCTACTTTTTGTACTGATGTTTTCAGTTGATTGCAGTGCAAGTGTAAAGTAAGCCCATAATTCGTAGCCAGTGTTGTGATTACAAATCGTTACAATAATGCAAGATTATTCAGTGTCTCACAAATCCTTCTAGACTACACAATTAAAGTCATAACCACAAGTATAATCCTGTAAAATAAAGTTCTTTCATTACAGGGTCTCCTTCTGGTTTACTGTTTGCTTTGTTTTGATGCCAGATTGAATAACTGAATGTTTCTGTGTAGTTAACTTCAATGACAACATGTATACTTTTAATATCTCTGCCAATACTGGAGTTTATTTTGCATCCTTAAAGTTACGGATATTGATTAATGTAATAGTTGGGCAAAGCCCAGATGATTTTCTCTCTAGTAATGGAAAAATCAACTTAAACATGATGAAGTTTTAGAAAACAATTGCTAGTTATGTCCATCACTGGAGATGTCTCATCATATGATCAAGAAATAAGTGAGTTGTGGTCAACTGGTACGTTGTTGGGTGGGTGACTGGAAGCAGGTTGGTGCTTCCCTGCAAAAGCAGTGGCTGCAGAATTATGGTCAGGCAGAAGACAGCTGCTGAACAGCAACAAAATGAATAGTTCATTTGGGAATAGATTTCAGACTAAATCAAACCTTTTTGCACAGTTTCAGATATCCATCTCATTTCTTGTGTGGTACTTGTCTCTTCCTGACATTGAATGTCCTGATGCTTCCAGTGCAAACGAAACTGGAGTGGGCTAAGGAGAGAGTTGTGCCTGTCAGCCAGACCACAGTGACTCAGTGTGTCAGCGTAATTCTGATAAATATCCAAACTGAGATAATCAAAACTCATCCAGGGATTTGGTTGTTGTCCTGCTTATTAATTTTAATGATAATTGAATATTTGTGCCGATTACTCAGGCTGTAAGCTCAGCTTCCCAAGCCCTGTATATTCAATTTCAAAACATTGCTTCTTCAGAGTCTGGTGTATTTAACTTGAATGGGTGGTCTCGATGTGGACAGACAGTACAGATAGGCAGGAGCTACTGTGTCCTTTGGAGTCACAGTAAGTAAGTCTGGCAGAGCCTGTTTCTCAGAACTGCGTAAGTGTATTGACCTGGCAAATGTCTTTAGCCCCCCGGGGATTTGGTTATGATGCTGCCTGTGTAATATTTGTAAAAGGCTTTTGCTGTGAAGGTGTTGAAGAGAAAGCCGGGAATCTTAAGCAGCCCGTGCTCGGTGTTTGCAAAGGTATTTTGCTGGATGCCACTAGCCCAGGTAAACCTTTTGGACTTCTCTCTTCTCTGTCCCTTTTGAGCACAACACTACTGAGAGATTTTTTGCTTGCAGGGTTATCTCCTTCAGAGCTAACCTGGGGTTTTTCCCAGCACTGCTGTTTGTAGAGGCTGACCTTGCTGAAGCTGGATGTGCAGAAGTCCCTGTGCATCTCTCCAGGTGTTGCAGAGGGTCTTTGTCAGAAGCCAGGATCTGTGTGGAGCTTTTTTTTATGGGGAGCTTTTCCCAAATGAATTCCCTGGTGCTTCTGGCCCTGCTGGAAGACTACATTGTGTCCCCATTGATCAAGGATACAGCAAGCAACTAGGACCCAAAATGGGGGCAACTGCCATAGGTATCCTGTGTTTTCTTGAACTGGGAATGACCTAAATTAGCAAAGTCTTGATTACTGCCTTTGAAAAACAGATCATCCCCTTCCTTTCTTTTCAACTTTTGTTTTGTTTGTCCAAAAATAAAGCAGCAAAGAGAGAAAATAGAGTGCAAACAATTTTTTTTTTTTCACACACAGTGCTGTGACCAAAGATATTACTTGACAAATTTCCTTCCTTCTCTACTCTGCGGAGTTTTAAAACTCAGAACTGGTTTTCTCCCATATTACAGTAAATACATAAGGAATCAAAATGATACTAAGAAAGAAAGTTGGGCAACACCCTGCTGTTCAAATATGTTGATTGCAAATCATTGACATTCTAGACATGCTGTTTCTTAGTGAGTTATAGTTTCAGTGCTGGTGGGGTAAAATAATCAGTTGAAAAAAAGCACAAGATTATAGTATTTACTAGTTCTTATTATTTAAAAAGAAGAGCAGATTTGTAAGTGTGTGACCTGAAGGTAATGATGTTGTAACTCTGTAGGATTTAAGGCCACTGGGTCCATTACCATTATGTAGTTGAATCTCCTCTGGCTCGTATGATGTAGAAACTTGTTCAGGAGTCCTTGCAGCAGGTCTGTAACCTTGATTTGGCATCTTCTGGAGAGAGATTTCTTTCATTTAGTCATCCTGTTGTGGTAAGTCCATATATCTTTGCAGCTTGTGCCAACATCAATCTGTCCTTATTACAAGACAAATGAATCTTTCTAGCTCAAATTGGTCAAACTTTCTCAGTCAATGGATCTTGCTATGGCTCTTCTTGCTAACTGTACAGGTACATACTACTCATCTCTCTCTTTCTCCTCCTGACAACTCATTTCAGGCAGAAGCCACCAGCAAGTTAGCTACCTCTTAGCCTTCTAGTTTTTTAATGGATTTTTGTGCTGTAAAGTAGGGCTTTGATCTCTTTAGTAGCTGTGGACTGTCGTGTGGGATCTCTGCAGTTTATCCTAGCTGAAGTGTTGTCATTTGAAAATAAAATGGCTTTCTGAAAGTGATCTTAGTAAATTGTTGCATTATCTTCTTTGCTCTGTGAGGCAAATGGATCACAATGAGAAGAAAATCATCCTTGTGATAGCAGCCAGGTAAAAGTGAAGAGGGAATCTTAGTGGCTGCTCAGCTGGATGCTGTGGCAGATAGGAGCTGCAGTACAAGATACTCTGTGATGTGAAAATGTGGGCTGGAGCTATGCTGAGGGCTCATCAGTGAACCTGTGGGATGGTTATGTGGTAAGGGGAGTCCATGCGAGGTGGATGCGCTACTGCATGAGTGCACCACATACATAGTTTTTGGTAGGAAGACAGGTTGGTGTTACAATGGAAGATATGACCTTGGAGCCTCTTAAAGCCCTAGGAAGGGTAGGCTTCAGTCCTGGCTCAGCATTAGCTTTTGTGCAAGTAAAGGCATCACGCCTGCAAAGCCAATTTGGCTTCTCAGCACCTTGCAGCATCTCAGGACTCTGCATCCCTGAGCAGAGGAGACAGAACCAAAATCACCTGTGTGTTTGGATGGCCAGCCTCTGCTCCAGTCCACACAAATATGAAAATTCCCCTTTTGTGTGTGTGAGTGGTAGACTTCTTTGGGCCGGGTTCAATGACACTTGCTTACTGGGCCTGGTCCAATGTCACTTGCTTACAGGGCAAGAGGAAGCTATTGAGAAGCAACAACAGGTTTTTTGTGCCCTTCCCCTAAATGGCTAATTCCTTTACTTAGTATGAAGTTTCTTTCACTGCTTACTGTTTTAAGTTTCTTTGTGCACAATAATTTATGGATGAGAGCAAACATTATTAGAAAGCTTTATGTATTGTGCACTATGGGGGCAATGTTTCAACATCAGAATATCATTTCTTCAGCTGTCTTCTTTCCAGCAGGTATGCGTTTTGGTAAGAAGAATGATGTCAATTAACCACATAACCTGTAGAAGTGCTGTTTCCTATGCTAATTAGTTCTTCCTTTGAGAACTGTACTTTTATTTTTCAAAGTGCATTCACTCATCCTTTTCCTTTCAAAATTCAACACTTCGTGAAATATGCATCCAGTTTCACTGAAAGACTGTGAAGCTGACGAGACAAAAATTGAAAGGGGGTTGATTTAATGGTTTAATTGCTAAATAATGATGAAACGGGTTGTAATTTCATGTCAGTGTGAAATGGCCAATCAGTCCATTTTGTAGAGTGAGAGCAAGGCCTAGAATGTGCTGAGTGGTGCCTTTCCTCTCAGGGACTCGTGAAGATTTTTTAAAACTTTTTTTACCAGAAATTCAGGCTTCAGACAAGAATTATCTTGCATAGCAGTAAAGTGCTGTTTGTGCAATTTGGCCGAGTTCTGTCCATAAGCTGCACAAAATTGAGAGGTTACATTCAGTGATATCCCTGCTGTGAGAATGTCTCTTTGATAAGCAAGTCCAAGGGAGGCCCTTGCCTGTGGCTGTCTGACTGGCCTGGTGCGCTGGTAGGGAAGAAGAAGCACTGAAAGGAAACATCAAAGGCTGAATCCATTCACGAAGTGTTTGGGATGGCCAAAATCCAACAGGTCCTTTGCCACCTGGGATCAACAAACTATGATCTCCTCATTTAACCCAAATCTGATGGAGGAAAGGTTGGTTGATGGCAGTCTCTTTTCTCCTAAGGAAATGTAGCCCCTTCCCATGTCTATATTTCTTTCTACCCTACCTTTACAACTTCTAACCCACCATTAACCCCAGTGCACCCTGGATAAAAAATATCTTTTTATTAATTTTAATTAATATCTATTAAGAGCTTGTAGCTTTATTGAGCAGCCAGAGATGTAACAATAGACCAATTCATTCATTTTCTGTTTCAACTATTTTTGACAGTTTGTTCTCTGAAGAAATATGTGTCTTCAGCATTTCTGTGTTCTTCTCCTCTGTACCCAGAGACTTGGGCCTGGAAGAGACTCTTATTGTAACCTGGTGAAGGGAACATGCATGAATCTTAATTATCTATATATGCAGTCTCTCCTCCCACATGGCATAGGCATGTTGGTGCTAGCTTTAAGCCACCTTCCGTAGGTGATGAATACATGTAGCTCGTCATGGGCTTGGCTGCCTGAGCAGATACTTTCTTCTGAAACTTCTTTGGATCCCCCTTAAAAGTTCTGAATGATGAAAGTTTGACTCCCGTGGCAAGTTCTCACTATGGTTGATTATGCCCCTCCCCCCAATAACTAAGTTATCTTCTCTTCAGAAGTGTTCAGTTTAAATTCCTGGATCTTTTGTTGGGTAGGTGAAAAGCAAACTAATAACAGAAGTTTTTTCTCTGTGTATGTGTTGAGATATCACTGTCAGGTTAACCCATGGTTTACCTCTTGATTAAGGAAGCAGTTCAGGGTTTTTCAGTTTCTTCTGAAAACTTCAGCAGCTCTCCTAGGCTTTGCATTACCATAGCTGATTGCTGAAGCAGCATTTATTTGCATTGCAGACATCTCAGCTGAGTATTTAGCACGTGATTGTATTTGCTTTCCTAGCCATGGCATGGTGATGTTCAGTTGGTTCCTCAGTGGTTGTCATATGCCAGGAGAGAGCGTGGAGGTTGCAGGTATGAAATGAATTTTTTCTGGAATGGTTAGGATATAGTACATCTGTCAGAAAGAATTGAGCACATCTGTGCTTCTTCAATTCCAGATTAAAAGAAACATTGAAGTCCAGGTTGCTTCTTTGTCCAGCCGATTTACATCCTTGTAATTCTGGTGCCTTATTTACATAGCAACATAAACCTGACACAATGGGAATTAAATCCTATAGAATAAAAAGTAACTAAAAGTTTCATTGTATTGTGGAATAAGCATAACAAGCTTGTATAATGTATAACATGTATAATTTATTATCTGTAGTGGGGTAAGTACTTAACAACAGTTATAATAAACCCATTCTGCTCATTCATTTTTAGATCTTAGCATACTGATTCAGACCTTAACTGAAAGTGAATATACAGTCAATGTGAGGTTTTTTATGCAGGTTTAATAATGTAGGCCTGCCAAGGGTCTTTAATTAAATAATTATTTTTTATTCAATCAGAATAGATTGCTTCACTATAGGGATTGCAGGCAAGTACATGCAAAATCCACCCTGAACTTATCATGTTTTAGCTGCTTACTGTAATCCTGAGTAATAATCTTTGTTGCACAAAGCAGTGAGACCAACCCAAAAACCAGGAAAATATCTGTAGTCAGATATTAAAAATGTAATGCCAAATTCTGAGGTGATCAAAGAAAAGCATGCTAAGACACAGTTTGGTGTTGCTGTGAACAAAGTTAGAACTGTCTGATAAATGGGAAAAGTGGATTTTGTAGAGGATTCAGGTTCAATAGAATCGTCAGCAAAACCAAAGCAAGCTAAGGTGCTCAGCATGTAGGGAATCCGGAAATCTGGGTTTGGTTTTTTTACTGGTGACCTCCAGTATTCAAGAGGTGGCAAATGGAGCCGTTAAGAGGAGGTACAATAAATTGCCTGTTGCGTGTGCCCGCTGCGCCCGCCAGTTCCCGTAGGAGGGCCTGCACAGGCAGAGCAGCCTTCTCATTTCTTCTGAGAGCATTGGAAATGCAAAAAATCTGTTTGGCATGGGGGCTGCTGCTTGTAACATCGCACAAGGCTGGCTTCAGATGGCCCCTGCTGCCGTGGCATGTCATTAATGCAGCTCACAGCAGCTGGACTGAGAGGACTTCAGTGTTTATTAGGGGAATATAATCATTTAAGCCTGAATAAGCTTCAAAGCTCTAATGTGACTGTTTGGCCAACAGAAATGAGATGTAAATTTGTGCTGAATAGCCACTGATTACAGAAAGATGATTAATGTGAGGTTTAAAATTGATTTATGGGTGCAGTTGTCAAGGCCTAAGCCATGAATGTAATATTATCTCTATGAAAAGCTTTGGGTAGATTAGAGACCAGGGAGCAGTGGCAAAATAATGCATTTCCTGGAGGGTCTGATATGGTGTATGGGCTGTCTGTAATCTAGTCGAATTTGGTATATGCCTCAGAGGTTAGGCTTTGCCAGTGCAGCACGTGGATAATTGTATCACTTTGCCTGAAATACTGGAAAACCAAGAACTTCAAGCTGTTTTATTTTCATTAAATGCATTTTTAGATCAAGTATTTTTTGTCTTTTACTGGAAACTCTTAAAAGCTTCCTCATTTTCAAGAAATTACATATAGCCAATGACAATGATAACGATTAAGAATTAACTTTAGTTTTTTCAAATTTTTGCTGTTCTGTACTATAAAAACAAGCCAAATGCTTTGTGTTATTTCAGTCATAGTAAGCAGTTAGAATGGCCACATAGATTTTGATTTATTTAAATATTAGGACAACATTAAAGTGACAAGGAAAACTTCCTTTCTTCCTGGTTTTTGAAGTTGTTCTTTGAGCCTCTTGGAATCATCAGATGATGAGTAACATGAATAATATTCCAAAAGCTTTGAAAGTCCAAGCATTTTGTTATAAACCTAAAATATATATCATGCTCTGAGTCCTTCTGAAAATCTGGCTCTGTCAGCCTTCCAGTGTTAAGCTGTGTGGTGTCAATACTGTTTGTTCTGGCCTTTGTTAAATTGCTCTGCAATGAGTGTAACATTAAGCAGTGAAAAATGATTTAATGGTATTGTGTTTCTTCATTGCCTCTTTCACGCTCGTCTCCATTGTCTTTCCCTCAATTGCTGGACTGTGATTTGAAATTGATGTTTTAATTCAGATGTACAGAGAATTTCAAACCATTAAAAAAACAAACCTGTGGGAGGGGAGGTGGGGCTTCCAAATGACACATTGCTTTGTTCTGGGAAGGGGGTCAGCACAGTCCCTGATTAGGCATGCTGGAGAGGGGCTGGTGCTCCTTTTCATTTCAGTTCTGCTACCTCCAGCTGGGTTCTCATTCCATTTGGATTCTGGTGCTGACATCTTTCATTGATCATGCAAATCATCAAAGTCTGAGCTAAACTTCAGTCCCATTTTCATTTTTTTTCCCATGTATCTTCATGTACAGACTGAAATACCTAGGTGACTTTATCCTGATGTTTCTTCATTTTTCAACAGCTTGAATTGTACAGGTCTCTGAACAGATAATACATTTCATTCAATGCTTGCATCATGTACTGCAAGTATTTTTTAAGGTTTTAATTGTTCTTTCTTACTGGTTTGCTTGGGTGTTACTTTGTGTAGCAAATTGCTGCTTGGGTTTTGAGATGCTATCGCAGCTTTCCAGAAATCTACGTTGTTTCTCATCTAGTTAGTGGTGCAGAGCAATCCAGGAATTGTCAACACTTTTGCCTTATAGGGAGTTCTACTGAGAAGTCTCCTGCACAGCCTGCTGCAGAAATGGAAGGTATGGCAGCAAACTTAACATGCATATTACATATTAAAAAGAATATTGAAAAATTCAAGTACCAAATTCAAATGTTTAAACAGTAGGAGCTGATGATTATGAAGTTCTCTGTGTAACTTTAAATGACTGATATGTCTTCACATATAGCACTTCTTGAGAAGAGCAGTCATGCTTCGTCTCATAGTTTCAGTGTAGGGCTTTTCTGTTTGGTGTTTTCTCCAAGCTCTGAGCAGTGTGACTGTGTGAGAACCTTTTTTGGCATTACTTCATGAAGGAGGAGAATTTATAGCAGTCTTGATTGCACAAGGATAGTAAAAGGCTGACTTGGATGAAATTAAAGTGACCCAAAACACTGTTAAGATACAGAAGTATCCACCCAGATGCCTAGGCTCTCAGATCTAAAACCTGCATTTTTTTATAGCTGATGGCTGCTGATGAGCTGTTCCAAGTATTGGAATGTGCAATTGGCGGCAGTGGAGTTAGGATGGAGCATGACGGTGCTGTGTACATTCACCTAACTCATTTTCAGTGTAGTTTTGTAGTGGAGATGAAACATCAGTCACTTCCCCATCTTTGCTACTCCCTCTCCTGCCCTTTGTCATAGTACGAAGCCAAACATAAGGCCTTGGCATCAAGTGATACTGAGCCTTGTTAAATCCTGATACTGTGGGGAGTGGCCTTTAGCATGGAGTAATGCCCTTTTTCTCTTCTTAACATCTTTTCTGCCCACACATGGCAAGGGGTCCTTCAGAAGCACCTGTCTGGCAGTTCCTGTAACACTGCTGAGGTGGGAATTTGCCCTTTTAGTGAGAGGTGGGTGGAGGGGGTTGTAATGGAACTGGCTTTCTAAGTTTGCTCTCTGCTTGGCAAGTATCATATGTGGGCTAGGGAATATGTGAATGTTTGGTTAATATAGAGATGGAGAAAAAAGTTCACTAGTCTGATGTGGCACATGTCAAAAAAGTGCTTTAAATTTCCTGTTCATACTTCTTTGCTATTTAGTTCCCCCACTTATGTTTTAGTTTATGAAAAATGATCCTTAGCTTCTAACTGGGAAATCTCCTGTAATGAGTGAGGAAACTCATATTTACTTCAGGTAATTAACCTCAGGATATTCTGAAGCTGTGTGTTAACCGGACTATGCGGATAATGACCAGAGTGTCATTGTAAGAAACAGCAGGAAACTGCAATCCAGCAGTAAAATAAGAAGAGTAGCCCAAAAGTTACAGTATTCTTATTTTAATTTTATTTTCTTAGTTGGAGAAATTGATGGGACTGTGCCAAACCACCAGAAGATGTTAAGTTCCTTCTTCAGAAACTCAGCTGTCATTAGACCAGATTTCTGCCTGAGTAGGGAGATTAATCAGATGTTCTCTATCCTCTTATCCATTATGTTTTATGCTTGTCTAGTAACTGCTGTTAGTAGGAATATATGTCTGTATGTATAAATGTCTCAGTTGTAAAATTGCCATCCAAATGAGGCTTGAGTCTCTGGTGGGGGGACTGTATGGATATATGGAAATTGCCACTGCTTCTGGTATTTAAAGGTTTTAGTAAATACTGTGCCAAGTATTGTTTGCATTGAACTCACTGCAGCTTCTTTTTGATACTGGCTCCTGTGCTTAAAATGAGCTCCAAAGCCCCTAAAAGCCGGCTGACACTGTGTAAGAATAGCTTCACCCTTTGCATTATAAAAGTGCCTGTTGATATTGGAAAAGTTTGCACAAGTAATAATTTTTTTTTTTGGTAGCTGAAATTTAAAACAGGGTGTTTGAGGCTGACAGAAGTAGTTTGTATTATGCCAGAACAGTTTTTTCTTCATGTCTTAATCTGGCTTCTGTTTAAACACAGGAAGAGAAGATGGTAAAGACATGGTTTGTGAGGCTGTCAAAATAACTGGTTTCTCCTTTACTAATTTTTTTTTTGTTCCCTCCCCTCCTTTCCTAACTTGATCCAAGTACATGAGTTGTTTTGGTTTCCTGATTATTTTTGTTTCAAACTAGTGACTTACTGCAAAAGTCACATGGTTGTGTGTGTGTTGGTGCCCTTCTACTGGTTGGTGCAGGGCAGGAGGGGAGAAGCTGTTGGGCTTAGCATCCTGCTCCAAAACAGAATTTTAACTTTAAACCTGTGTTATTACACTGGCAAAAATGCTTAAAAATAGTTGCCTGAGAGTTCTGTTTTAAGCAGGTTCCAATGACCTGGTAGTGTTGGAATAAGCTGGACAAAGCTATTTTGGTGTCTCCGCTCCACTCCTCACACTGCTTGTCCACTGGGAAGAGCAGACTTGCAAACTGCAGCATTGTTGCAGGTTAATGTGTTTTTCTGCTGCTTGAGCGTGGTTTGGATCATTGTCCCTTGTTGTGAGAGGGAACCAGGCTTCTCAAGTGCTCCATCCAGGTGGACTCTGCTGTGATCAGTAGGTCATATAGGTTATACATGCACCTCTTGCCAATGCCGGTGTTCCAGACAAAACTCTTTTGCTCCTGCCGATCCTGAGGTTAGCATTGCTGTAGAGGGGGCTAAAAGTAGCATGACTTCTGGGTGCTTTGAATTTTGTGTTCTTGTTCTTTGAGCAAGCAAAACCCATTTAATGAAGACTGAAATACCTCCAGCAAAATCAGACTCTTGTTTAATCATTCAGCTCCAGAGCTGATAATCTGAGCGATGCCATAGATCGCTGCTTGTGTTGATGAAACTGGCAGTATTTGGTGGCAGGCTTTGAAGTACCTGAATCTTGGGACTGGCCTGTTTGTAAGTGGTGTTTTGCAATAGGCAAGATAGTGATACAGTCAGCCTTATTTTACAACTAGCACAGCCCTGTAAAACCTTCTGCAGTGCAGAAGAAAAGTTGTGTGGTGCTCTGCTTGCCTTTCACTAGAGATTTAGCCTTACGTGACCTCACTGGAACTGCGCAGAGGAGAGCCTGCTGCTTATTTGCTTTAACTGTGTAATACGATAGCAAGTGAAAACCAGCAGGCAGCTATAAAAAAAACCCCACAAGTTTTTGGGTTTTGTGATGGGAAGAAGCAGGTTTCAAGACAAAGTTGAGTAGCGGGAGGGAACATTTGTGTGGGAGCTAAGCTGGAGGCTATTGATTGGCAGCCAGGTCTTAACATCAGCTGCATAAAAGGAAATCGAAGAGTCTGCCCAAATATTACCAGAATGAAAGGCAGGATAAATAGTACTGCGCTAAACACCAATCCGGTCTGCCCTTCTGGAAGGGCGTCAGGTGTCCCCTTTTAACTTGGCATAGGGATTGCACAACCCCATGCCATGCTACCCACTGCACCAGTATGTGCTTGTGATGGGCTTGACAGCAGTATTTTGAGGTAAAACTACCTTGCTGTTGGCAAAGCACATGGAGTATCTCTGAGGCTTTCACACATTCAAAGCCTGGGATCAGAGATCTGTGCCAGGCTTGCTTTCTTTCCAAATGAAAAATAAGGTAAAAATACATAAATCTGTTCCCAATTTTACATCTTTGTGCAAGCAGGTACCTGAGTTAACATGCATCTGTTGCAGAGCTGCGTGTGGTGGGGTGAAAAAATGAAATAGGAGAGGATGAGGCTTCTTGTACCATGGAGCCTGTGAAATAGTGGGAAGAGATGCAGGTTTCACAGCTCGTGGAGTGAGGGAGTCCGCTGGGAAGGTTTCAGGTCAGTCTTAGAAACACCTTTGTTTAATGTTCTTAATCTCCCTTCTCCTCTTCAGATTCCTAGGATTTTGCTAAATGCCTAGTTTCTTTTTCAGCAGTACAAGGGTGTGTGGAATTAGGAACGAGGCTTGAAGTGTCTACACTGCCTTTAGTGGCTGCTAAAGAAAGTGTGTGTTACTGAAGACTAGTAACAAAAACTCGTAAGGCATTCCCCCGCTCCACCAAAAACAAATAAACAAAAGCTCTGAAATTTTCATCCATGCTGTCAGTATTTGGTTTTGGGGCAGCAGCCTTTCACTGTGCTGTGGTAGCAAATTGCAGTCCTGGAATCTCCAAGATTAGAAACAGGCTTGGGTAGCAGACAGCTGGTGAATGTGTTTTTAAATTGTCCATTTAACCCAAGGCTGCTCCACTGAATGCTTTTTTAACTCTTTTATCTTTAGTTAGATGTGTGATATCTCTGGCCTTTCTGTAGGCAGCCAGCCTGTATGAACTGTGTGCTTCCTATTGATGGAGCTGTGTGCAGACTTTAACTTGCCAGCAGTGGTGTGCTGGAAATTTCTGATTCAGAAATAGGTCTTCTATAAATGATTTAACATCAGGCCGTTGAAATGCATTTGTGTTTTCCTTTGTAGGCCTATTAAAGATGTAGAGAAAACATTTATAACCAAATTAATGGTTGCATTTTTGTTTTAATCCTGCAGATGGGGTTGATTTATATCTCAAAAAATATGTGCTGCAGAGAGGAATTATAACATTACACAATTTTTCAGTTGTACTTAATTTTTTTTTCATGCCAATAATTTTCAGCTACATGCTGTCTCTTTAATGTGGTGAGTTTTCTTTTTCATTAACTGGAAGGCACTACATTTCATCCTCTCGTTTGTATTTCTTTGTTGGCTGAAAGAATTGTCTGAGGTCTGTAGTGACTAGGAAGCTGGGACCAAGCAGAAGGTGCAGGGGCTCTTACTGCCGTCTCTATCTTGTGGAGGGATGTAAAAGCAGAAGAGTGGCAGGTTGCCTGCAGTCTCTGGGGGGTGGCAGACCCAGCTGAAGAGAAGCAAATGGTGTAGTCCTACATGCAGATAGGAGAGAAGATTAAATGACAAAGCAGAGATTTTGCACAATACTGGCTGCTCTGATAAAATCTGGTTGACTTTCTCTTGAGGATTATACAGAGATAAGCAGCCTTAGCTCATTAGCACCTCCCCTTTCTCATGCTCCTTGATGATTGCTTTAAGTTTGATGGCAGGTGGTGATGACAGGATTTGCTGTGATCCGGGGTGCAATACTGGAAGTGCAGCACATCCTGAAGCCTGAGATGTTAGGTCGTGGGCCATTTCTTGCAGCTGAGATTAGACTCTAGCTCAGTTGATTGATGTGTTTATGCTTGGACCTTTCTCCTCATGGTGTTTGGTGCTCTCAGTGCATGAAAGCGACCATTAGAATCATTGCACTTAGTTTTTCAACAAATGAACTTTGTACTCACTCCCAAAAGCACAAATCCTGAAGCAGTGGTGGAAATGAGCTTAACTTTGTAACTCTCAAGAGCATCATGTTTGGGTCCTTGAAAATTGACCTGGCAAGTATGAAAAAAGTCAAGTGATGTTTTTCAGCATGCCTTCCAATTAGGGTACTAATGATATTACTGCAACATCACAGCAGTTGTAAATGTCAGTTCTATGAAAGAAATATACATTAATGCTCTCTGAATATTGTACAGAGTTACACTGTGTACCTTGTGGCCATCCATGCACATCACCACTTGCTAAAACTGGTCTGAGCAACTTCTGAATGCTCAGTCCTGAAATGCTTTGCATCACTTCCTGCTGGAAGTTAACGCTTCTTCATACATGCTGGTTGATGTGAGCAGTTCTTCAAGCGATCCTCTGACCTTCAGCCAGAAAAAGCAAAGTTTTAAAGTCATTAGGTCTTTCCTGGGCTATATTGGGATGTGCTTATCTGTCCCCTGGGCTGATTTGGCAGGGACCTCCACGTGGGGTGGGGGAAGTGGAGGGTTTCATCAAATGGATAATCACCACCACTTTTATGAAAATAAGACTTCATCTTTTTATAGTGTCATGTTTGTTGTGGTTTAACCCTAGCCAGCAGCTAAGCACCACATAGCCCCTCCCTGACTCCCCACCAGAGAGTGAGCAAATCAGGAGGGTAGAAGTGAGAAAACTCGTGAGTTGAGATAAAAAACACTAAAATAGGTAAAGCAAAAGCTGCACGGACAAACAAAGCAACTCAAATCCTAGGTGACAATATTTTAAAGATATTTTCATTACAGTCTCTACCCATGGTTCCTTTGGACCAGACCACTTGGTGTAAGGTTGCAATGGACTCCTCTCCTTGCTCTGCGCCATTTTGGAGTTAGCCACAGCCTTCAGTCCCTTAGGATTTTATCTGCTCAAAGTGGAGCCTTATCTAGGTGCCACAGTCTCTTCAGGGGTATACCTGCTGCCACACAGACATAACCACGGCCACAGATGCTTTGAGATGTACCTCCTCTGGCATGAACGTGTCCACAGCCACAGATGCTTAGGGCTGTTCTACCGGACTTATCCGGGGGTTGCATTCTTGTCGACTTGAGTTCTCACTGGACTTCCAGCATGTCCAGCTGGACATCTGCCAGCTTTGCCACTGCTGATATCAAAATGTTCCCAGGCACAGCAGAGTAAGATGATCAGTACAGCGAGCAGCCACTAATGAGCACTAGGCTTTAGTGTGCAGTAAGGCAATCAAGCCCCATGGCAAGCCCAGGAGCCAGTCAGTGAATAGCTAAATAACACTAGCAGCTATAAATTTAATCTAGCACATTCGAATCAAACCTGTCATTATCTCAAACCCTTCCAGCCAGACATTGGCCATCAAAAAGGACTGTTGTGGCTTAACCGCAGCTGGCAACCAAGCGCTGCACAGCCACTGGTTCACTCTCCCCACGGTGAGTGAGTGAGCAGATCAGAAGGGTAAAAGTGAGAAAACTCATGGGTTGAGATAAAGACACTAAAATAGGTAAAGCAAAAGCCATGCACACAAGTAAAGCAAATCAGGGAATTCCTTCACCACTTCCCGTGGGCAGACGGGTGTTCAGCCATCCCCATGACAGGGGGGCTCCTTCACGCATAGTAATGACTTGGGAAAACAGACGGCATCACTCTTGCTGTCCCCCCTTCTTTCTTCTTCCCCCAGCTTTATGTACTGAGCATGACACCATATGGTATGGAATATCCCTTGAGTCAGGTGGGGTCAGCTGTCCCAACTGTGTCCTCTCCCAACTTCTTGTGCACCCCCAGCCTCCTTGCAGGTGGGGTGGGGTGAGAGGCAGAAAAAAACTTGACACAGTGAAGTGCTGCTCAGCAATCACTGAAACTTCTCTGTATCATCAACAGTGTTTCCAGCACAGTCCCAAACACAGCCCCGGATGAGGTACTATGAAGAAAATTAACTCTATCCTAGCTGAAACCAGCACCATGTTAGACAAATTCAATTGGAAGTATATATTTACAGCATATTTATCACTTCAATTAACCACACTAGTTGAAGAATGGTGCTTTTCTGCGTTTAATTTCATATATCAATACCTCCCTATTTAATGGAACATAGAAAACCTAGCTCCAGCATTATATTATATTGCACACTTTTCCTGTGTGTTTTCTCAGTGACTCTCCTTTTAGTCAATTTGTTAGTTGCCTCTCCTAAAGTTAGGCATGAATCCTGCACAGATCTGCTTGGCTTTCACTGCAGACATATCTTTGTCCAACTCCTGTAGTGCTATCAAGTACATGTTAATCACAGTAGGGTTGTGGTCTCTTTAAGCCCAGAAACATAAAAAGGGGTTAGAAATGAAAATACTGCTTGCTGTGGCAAAAATGTCTTTGGGTTAGGTTCTGTACTTGGAAGATTAGTGATACATATGAACTCTGCACGTCACAGTGGGCATGTCTTCCTGAAATTGCGCAAGTGCCCACTTTCACATCCCAGGTCAAGGAGGAGAAGAAATGTTTTTCTGATGGTGGTATTTATAACTCACTTGGGACTGTAGCATCAGGTTATGTTCTCATGTCACTCGTTGCTACTATTTTAATTTAAAATGTGAGAACAACACTTCCCTTACAAAAAACTTCATTGTTTTGTTGACTCTGAGGGTGTTCTATGTCAGTAGTAATGGCATGTGGACGGAGAACAGTCTCAACTTTAGGCTTTATTTCCAAGGAAAAAATTTGGCCTTTGGCCTTAGAAGATATGCAGCTTGGAATACAGCTACTACCTTGTACTGGAGTACCTTTAAATTATGCTCTGTGCGTTTGCTTTGTGCCGCATCTGCAGCTGTGACCAGATGTGTGCAGCAATGCAGAGCAGAGGATGGAAGAGGCTGTGGGAATTAGGCCCTTGCAGATGAGCAGGTCAAAAGTAGAAGGGAACAAAACTGAAACCAGCACTGGCTCTCCTGGGTTCTTAGATTGGTTAATCTAATCTCTTAATGTGACACCACGGTTGTCAAAAGCAGAGAGGAAACACTAATGTGTATCCATTGTAGGCACAGTTGTGCTGCTGCTGATGGTGCTGCATCATGAAAAATAATTTCTTCCAGGTGATGCCCTTCAGAGCATGGCTAAAATAAAATGAACAGTTGCTACAATTCCGACAAAGAGCTGCAAAAAGTTGCTTGAAGCTCTGCTTAAAAACCTGTGTATCACATAAGCAGCTCAAGATCTGCAGATGCCTGTAACCTGTATTGGAAGTAATCCTCTCTTTGCATGAGGAAGAACTCCTCTAACTAGCACACCTGGGGAAAGCAAAGGCCCAATTATTTCATGTATCACTCCACTGATTTTGTGGCACACTATTTGGTGGGGGAGAATAGCTTACAGAAGTGTGGTCTTCATCGTGTTGAGCAGTGATTTGAGGATGTGGTAGAAAGGAACCTGGGGGAATGGGAGCAAACTGTAAATAGCTTGTTTTTCTCCTACATGGATACATTGGAAAAGCCCACAGAAATGGCCACATATGCTTTTGTTTTGCTTCCTAACTGAGTACTAGTGGACAAACTCAGCAGTATGTTTTCCCACTTTTGAAATGCCTGAAACAAAAGATTTTAACTAACATCTTTTTCTATTCATAAAGGATCTTTTATCTGACTTTATCAGGAATGTATCGAGCTCCTAGTATGGAAAGCTTGGAGAAGTCCTGAGCTCTGAAGCCCAAGGTGGTCTTAGATGGGAAAGATAAGATTTTGTGGGAGCTTTGACTTTTTTAAAAAGTACTTTTCCTTTTTATACAGTGGGAAGAAATTGGTGAGGTGGATGAAAACTACGCTCCGATACACACATACCAAGTATGCAAGGTAATGGAACAGAATCAGAACAACTGGCTTCTGACCAGCTGGATCTCTAATGAAGGGGCATCCCGCATCTTCATTGAGCTCAAATTCACCCTGAGGGACTGTAACAGCCTTCCAGGAGGACTTGGGACTTGCAAAGAGACTTTTAACATGTATTATTTTGAATCAGATGATGAAGATGGGAGGAACATCAAAGAAAACCAGTACATCAAGATCGATACCATTGCTGCTGATGAGAGCTTCACAGAGTTAGACCTTGGTGACAGAGTTATGAAGCTAAACACAGAGGTGAGAGACGTTGGGCCCCTAACAAAAAAGGGATTTTACCTCGCTTTCCAGGACGTGGGTGCCTGCATTGCCCTGGTCTCCGTGCGCGTGTACTACAAGAAATGCCCATCAGTAATCCGCAACCTAGCCCGCTTCCCTGACACCATCACGGGTGCGGATTCCTCGCAGCTGCTGGAGGTGTCAGGCATCTGCATCAACCACTCAGTGACTGAGGAGGCACCGAAGATGCACTGCAGCGCTGAGGGGGAGTGGCTGGTGCCCATCGGGAAGTGCTTGTGCAAGGCAGGGTATGAGGAGAAGAACAACTCCTGCCAAGGTAAGGGCTTGCGGGGAGGGTGCTGTGCTGAGCTTCCGAGGTGATGTGCAGTCTTGGTTTTCTTCCATGTTTTTTGTGCCTGGTTGAGTTGACAGTGGTGGTCAGCTTCTCACTTCTGCTGAGGTGCATTGAATAACTGTTAGGGCAGGAACTCAGAGGCCCTGGCTGGATGTAGTGGCACTTGACACCTATGTACAGGTCCTTCTGGTGCTTACTGGGCTGCAAACAAGGAGAATCTGGCACTCTGCTATTACCATTGGAGCACTGTACTATTTGGTCCATGAGGCAATTGTAGTCTTATGTGTTATTCAGAGATCTGTGCTGTTTTTTCTCAATATCTGGTTTTCCTTATGAGTCTTAGAAGCCTGGTTGCTCTTTTACTGGACTGTACCAGGGAATGTTTGAAGTTAATCTCCCCTACAGAAGATGCATTTTGTTTTTGTATTTGAAGGAATTATGTTTTTCTGTCTTTATCAGTCTATGTGGGCTGGGTATTTGATGTGGTGTGAGTTGATTGATTTTTCTCTCTGGTAAATAATTTACTACAAAGCTGCTCAGCTGTTCAGAGTTAAACTTAAAGCCCCACTGATAAAAATGCTTCCACATTGCTGAATTCCACAGTGCTGAAGTTTTCACACAAGTATCTGGCTGAGGTTCCCAAGTTGCTGGTAAGCATAGGTCTCCTGAATCATCAGAGGCCTTGTGCAAGAGATCTATGGTATCTAAAGCTCAAGACCTAAAAAAGAATACTTACAAAGAACAACAATATGCTCTGAGTGTATAATCTCATTTTATGGTTTGCTGTATTACCTGCTTTTTTAGAAAATTTGCCCTTCCATTGTAAATACATAACAGGTAGCCTAAATAAATTTGCTTGTAAAAGAGAAGGGTAAACAAAAAAAGATTTCAATGTAGTTTGCCTTTTGCAAAGTTATTATATATTGGTTATCAGTCCCATCTTAATTGCCTTGTATTTGCAGCCACTTAGTAATAAATAGTAATAGATACTGTGCGGAAGGCAGAGGAATTTCACTTCACCTGAGGGCTGTGTTGCTTTTTCTCTTCACCTCACTCCAGACACTCATTATCGGTGTTTGTAGTGTGGTACAAAGATAGATCAGTGCATGTCCAAAGCAAACAATGGCCTTGATCCTTAGTCCTCGGTCA
The DNA here is from genome assembly GCA_013400975.1 of Atrichornis clamosus. Classification (NCBI taxonomy): domain Eukaryota; kingdom Metazoa; phylum Chordata; class Aves; order Passeriformes; family Menuridae; genus Atrichornis; species Atrichornis clamosus. Next base: position 21,669 of record WBMZ01009094.1, on the reverse strand, counting down.
CATTCTTGTGTCCCTGAAGATGGTTCAAGTTTCTTCAAGGGTTGACTTGGAGAAAAAATGTAGGTATGTTTGTGTTGGGAAACCTCTAGTAAACAGCATGTGGAGTGTGATTTTTGACCGGGATAGTCTTCTTTTTCTACAGATTTAGTTAATACATCAAAATCTGTCTTGGTTTTGCTTTTCCTGTTCCAGTAAAGATATTTCTCATTTTTAGGGGGAGGAAGAGACTGACTTGGTGTTTGATACTGTACAGGGGGGGAGAGCTAAGATCAACATTATCCCAAACTGAGGAAATACAGACTGACACAGATGAGGGATGTGGGTCAATAGATCAGCAAGGCTTTGCTTAATTATGGCTGAAAATACTGTATCACAAAGTAATATACACTGGTTTGGTGCTACATCTAGACACTGACGTCAGTCCACCTGTAAGAAGTTTTGGAGGAAAGGAATTAGTCACCTTTCGAGTCCTGTCCACCGATGCTGCTTGAGGATCTCTCAAAGCACTCTTAGAGATCTAGAAGAAAACACCATTAAAAAAAAAAAACCCAAAACAAAAAAAACCCACAAAAAACCACCAAACCCAAAAAACTACAGATTTAAACTAGAAATCTGAGACTATCTTTGAAGAACCTACTGTTCCTGTAGAGTGGTTGTATCTCTGGTAGTGTTGAGACAGCTATCTGGGATGTGCTTTCAGAGGACCTTACTAATTAAAGGTTCTGCTTTCCATGTTTGGGTGTGGGTTCAGTTTTTTTTAATTTATTTGTCTTACTCAATCAAGAGGGCAACGTCTGGCCTCACAATTTATGAGTGTGTTAGGTAGGCCTGTGATCATAATTAGGAAGTGTAAAGATGCTTTGTGGTGGTGTACCCTTGCCCTGTTCCTAAGGCATACCCACATAAACTGCTCTTTATTTTAGCTAGAGCCTGCACCCTCGACAGGAGTTTATCACTTTAATTGCTCTAGAGGTATTAAAACCTGTCATTCTTTTTTGTGGTATAGCCCTAAATTCCGTCACCAAATCAATGGGACTTGAGTGCCTATGGCAAAGTCTGAGGGCCCCATTTGGATGTCCTATGTTTAACCCAGGTCATCATACCTAGCATTCCCTGCTGGATGGCTCTGAGACGTTCAGTTGATAGGAGACATTCAGCCTTAGGCCATGCAGGAGGTCTGTGTCCCGCGTGTACAGAGTTCACGTCCATATCCTGTGTGAGTAGAATGCTTTCTGGTTTGGTTATTGTTATATTCACAAAGATGAGATTTTCTTCTAGGACAATAAAGTTAAGCTTCGCAGCCATAAGCAGAATAAGTAACACCAAGAAAGGTCCCATGTGTTTGTAAATGCTGCGGGTTTTTTTCACAGTCTGACTGGTGTTAAGGAAATGCACTCTGTGCTCTTGGCTGGCATAATGATGGTCTTGGCACTCTGCTGTGTAGCTTTCACAAACACCTAAATAACTTCTGACCTTTGGTTTGTAAATCACTTGAGTGCATCTTGCAAGTGGTCTCCCAGGTTGCTTTTGCTTAGAAGTAAGCAGTTTTTAGTGACCATGCTTTGGGAAATATTTTCAACCCAGAAGAGCCTGGCTTTGTTTATTAAAATTTCTACTGCAAAGCTGACATTTTCTAATCTCTGGTGTCACGTCTGGACAGAGCAGACTACACTCTTTTATTAGAGGTGATGTAAATCCCAGTCATCCTCACAAACATATGGGAACTATTGAAATCCCTTCTGCCTACAAATCATTAATTGGCAACGATGTTCTGAATTCATCATCTTGTCAGCAGGGTTCCTGTTTGAAGAAGGCACTGACAGTAACAGCTGAGCAATTTCTCTCACTGGGGACTCTGAGGCTGTAAATATGACATGGTCTAATCTCCTTATATAATGTGCTCACTCTCTCAATTAATATAGGCAGCTAGGTAGTAGTTACTGTAAAAAACCCAAACTACTTGGATTTTTACACCTCCTTTGGCAACATGGCCCATTTATCAGCAGCTGCTAAGGACAGCTAGAAGTAAGTTTTGACTGTGTTGGGACATGTTTGTAAAGGACTGGTGTTAAGGTTCATTATTCACAAGCATAAATTGCTATACTAGTTAATAAGAGGAATGAAAGCAGTTGCTCTGTGAATTTCTATGCTGGTTTCCAGAGTGGTGATTTGGTACCACTGATGGTTCTTGGCTTTGCTTCAGTTCAGCTGGTGCTCTCTGTATGGATCCTTGAGGAAAATGCCCACTTTCAAGTCTGTTAGACCAATTTCAAGCCTCCTAATGGGGGTCTCTGCCTTAACAGGTGGTACTCAACCAAAGCTAGGGGACAGACCCTAAAATGCTCTAAAACTCAGTGTAGTGCCACTGACGTTTCTGCATTTACCCATTTAGGAGTTTGGCCAAAAAATGTATTATCTGCCCAGTCACTGCTTTCCATCTTCCTGCACTGGCATAGATGAGTTTTATTGCAACTTCAGTTTTTGCTTACTGTAAATAGCAGAGCTCACCATTGGGGTTTGTGTAGGAAATGAATACACTGAAAAGGGCACCTTCTGGCATTTCTCTTTGTATTCATCCTCACCTTCAGCCCAATCTGTTTTCAGTGAGAAGCAAGAAGTGCTTATTTTTATGCCTTTAAAGCTGGTTGAGCCCATGCTGCTGGAAGAGAGGGGATGTTGACATGTTAAGCTAATGAGACCCAAATACATTTGCAGTGGTCAGGTGATGCTAATGTCCAGGGGGCTGCAGATTAGTAACTGCAGATGTAATTGATTTGCAGAGCCTGATCTTTTTTCAGATTATTTTAGAGCTGAAGCACAAATTAATTAAATATTTGAATTTTTAAAAAGGGAAGAAAAGAAAAACTGCGCAGAATGAGAGCCAAAGTGAAAAGATGAGTAATGAGTTCAGAAGGTCATGACATTCTCCTTTCCAAGAATCAGTGCATGCTGCCACTTGAAAAGACATCAAAAGGAGTACAGCTGGTTTTAGCTAGCTAGAAGCTATGGACAAGATTACAGATGTTAGAGGTGGACACAATAAGGAAGGAAAACTCAGTTATATCTTTCTTCACCCATGCTATCTTCTGAGAAAGAACATTGAAACTGAGGGCTGGAGGAAAGATGGCTTGGGGTATGGTTTCTGGTTTTAGAAAGAACTTGCCGCCAGAGCAAATACCTGAATTTTTTTTGGTAAAACAACTCTAGAATGTTCAAGTCCTTCTGTTATCTTAAATATTGATGTTTGTTTGATTATTTATCCCTTAATCAACTTCGCTGAACATACCTCAATGCATTTACAAAACCATATTTATTTCTGCTGATTGTTCATTACTTGTGTTGTGATTCAGCTGAGCTCTTGCCAAGAGAAATGAGTTTCCTACAGAAAACAAAGGCTGCAGAAAAACCTTGTGTTTGCAGGTCTTTTATTTTGGACTTAATTAAAACTAATTGACATTGATAGCTAGCTTATGTAGATCAGAAGTTTACCTGCTGAATCAGTTCTTGGATGATTTGGTTCCTGGCTGATTGGGGATGAAGCAGAGCTACTCATCTTCCTCCAAAAGTGGTGCAATCAGTGCAGATGTTTGAAGGCGCTTTCCCAGAGCAGTGATTGCCATCCTGTTGATCAGCTCCTAGAAGGATATTCAGAGGTAATTGTTTATTTGCAGCTGTGCAGGAGCAAGCAGGCAGAGGTAGTGACCCTTGGCTGGTGAGTAGCAGAAGGCATCTGTGGTTGAGAGACAACTGAGCACTTACAAAGGTAGTGATGACAGAGCCATGCTTTCTGACTTTTGTTTCTGAGTCTGTACAGCAGCTGTCCCAGAGGCTTGACTTGTGATTGGAACATATAGCTGTATGTGGTTCCTCAGGTGACACAGTGCTGCACCTCAGCCATTGCCTTTCCTATCCCCTTATTTCTAGAAATGGAAATATGCTGCTGCACAGGTAACCTTATCTTGAAACTTGGGCTTTTGCTCCAGAGAACCCAGTGTTTCACTTTTTCCATCTGATATAGCTGCAGGAGGGGGACAGTTTTCTTCAGTCCTCTCCACAACTTGCTTGCCTGCCGCTCTCCCTCAAGTTGGCTGAATTCTTGCTCTGAACTCCTTGTTACGTATGCTAGAAAGACAGCGTACTGCTAAATCCTGCCTGTCTCATGGGAGACTTCCCAAGTAAATAAGGCAAGTGTGTTTTTACCTTTGTAGTGGAGTGGAAAGCAAGCAAAGTCCAGGGATTAAAAAAAAAAAAATCTCTTTTAATTGTTCTACTGGGAGGTGATTACATGGCAAGAAAAACATTGATGGAAATATTTGGTATATGGAGAATACTGAATTTGGAAATACAGTTGCTCCTCCAGGGAGTTCTTTGCCCATCATTCATACGTCTTGTGCATTTTTCTGATTAAAACCAAATTGGCTGGGAGTATAGCATGGTAGGTGTTTATATAATTATAAGCTGAGGTACCTAGTTAATTTTAATTAGTCACAAAACCAGCCAGTGTCAGAATAGCTGAGTTTTTGGCCACACAGTGTGTATTATCTTTTCAAATGTAAGGGAAGTCACTTGAATGCAAAATGCAGTTGTCACTGGAGGGAGAATGGGTTTTATTATGTAGAGAGTTGTGTGCATGTACATATTTAGGTGTTTTGTTCTGCAGCTGAAATAATTAACAAGAGCAGGGAAATGTTTTGCAGAGATCAAAATTGTATTGCAACAGGACTGATTAAATATTACTCTTTGTTTTGTTTTGTGTGTGTATATTTGCCTTCATTATGATAGAAGACAAGGTGTCCATCTCTGTGCAATACATTATGCTTTGCTAATGAGCTGCAAGTTTCTGCACTACCTTGTATAGTCGTAACCCCAACAACTGAAGATCTTTTCCTCGTCCTGCAGCAATGCTTTTAGGTTGTTACTTTGACCAACTTAACCTTACTGTTCTTTGCAGTGTGGCTGCTGTGCAGTCACCTTTCAGAAGGACTGTTAAGAAGTACTTTATTCCCTTCACAGAGTATAGATTGAGCAGAGCAAATAAAATAAGGTTTGGAAATGGCTCCAAAAGTGTAAACTGTGAAGGTCATGTTTGCTTCTTAGCTGTCAGATATTTTGGGACAGATCTTAGAGTATGCTTTTTAGTCCAGTCCTAGATTACTACATGATATTTACTTGAATGCTGCCTTTGTTTGGTTGTATCATTCTTGAATACATGGTATCCATTGGTAGCTTAGGGAATTTGTTAAATTATGGGATGGCAGAGGTGCTGCAGGACAAAAGGAGTGTTGGCCATGATGTGGTTAGGTTCCTTTGATTGCTGCCTTCGACTTTGAACTACTTGGAAACAGCTTACTTATTAATTGTGGTTTTTAGAAACAATTAAGGACTCTGGAGAAACACTAAGGATAAAGTACAAGAATGCTTGTTGGCAATGCAGTGAATTTAATTGCCTTGATTTAAGATACGGCTGTCCCCAGCTGCCCACCCTGTCCCACTGCTGGAAGCTGCTGCTGGCTCTGCACAACTGGATAGTTTGCCCATGACTGATGTGATCAGTGGAGTGCTTGTCTTGATGCCCTGGCCTGGGGGCACTCTCCCTGGGTGGTGATCTGTAGCGGAAGGGTGTCTGCAACCACTTGAACTGACAAGGGTGTGCTAGAGCTCATTTGTCAGAACACTCATTCCACCTAATTTATATGGGGTATTAAAATGAAGTGGTACTATTGTTTTGCTCATAATTTGGGTTTTCAGTTTTGTATTTCTCATTTAGAAACACTTAGCAGTAGCTAATGATGTGTTGACATTTCAATAATAAGCTTTTCTCTCTCTAGGCTTTACATCTTGATCATTTTCATTTCCTCTGGGTTAAAACTGAGATTGAAATCCAGGTTTCACAAAAGGAGGCTACAATTGTGCCTTGTATGAACAGATTTACAGCTTTTTATTTTATTTCTTTAGCTGAATAAACTTGTATCCCTCACAAGGTAAGTCTTCACTAGAATGAAGAGCAAAGAGACTGTAATACATGTGTCTGTAGAAAGAGGTGAATCTGCTCTTCATGATAAAAGAAATACCCATTTATTTTGCTGGAAGATTGCTCATTTTCTGTCACTAAAAAAGTTTGTCTAGTATAGACAGTATTGTATGTATGAACAACACAGGGTTAGGATTGTATTGAGCATGGTTCTGATGTGCTTCCATTTTTGATTTCCCTCGGTGTGGTTAAGAGGCTGTTAATACTGGAGCAAACTTGGAGAGGGAGGGTAGGAGTTATATAAACCCCAAACTTATACCCCAAACAGATTAAAGAAAAAAAAAAAAAGACAAAAGAGGCAATATCAGGCTTGTGGATGTCCCTTATTACATTCATACACTGGTCTTTATAAATGTATGTTCTTAAAAAAAACCAGCTGAAGTTTGAAGAACAGGGATTTAAGATGACAACTTTCTTCTCACTGTAAATGACAATCAATCAATTTAATGCCAAGGAAAATTCTAACCCCCTTCCCCTGAAAATTCAGGCTTTAAGAGCTGCGGGTAAGTGGCATTATCTGGACAAATGCCCTGGCTGGGGAGAGTGAAACAAGACTGTCCCTGCTTGCATGCCTCCTCATGGCATCTGCAGTTATATTCCTGGAAGCAGTGTGGGTGGGAGAGGATACACATCAGCAGAGCATCTTCATCTGCATCTTCAGCCTGTCATCCTTGTACAGCTCGCTGTGGTAGTGATGGTGGTGGGCACAGCTCCCCTGACAGTTTTGCCTGACCAGACAGTGCTGACTTGGGATGTGACCCATTCTTGCAGTGAGACTTGGAGGTGTATCCTGAGCCAAGTCCTGATGGTAGGTTTTGAGTAGTTTATGAGTAGTTTTGCTGGCACTTGAGATGTGAGTGTTTCAGTGTGAGGAAAGAAATAGTTAATACAGACTATTAAAACCGTTTCCAGGTCATACAAAGGGCTTTTCTCTGTTGGATCTTGAATTACCCAGTACATGAAGTAGGTCAGAGTCACTATTCCCCATTTTACAAATGACAGCCTTGGGCTGGAGACTGAGTTTTTCAGTGACATTCAGAGACTAGAGGCTGAACCAGGACTCTGGGTATCAGTGTTGTACTTGATCTCATGTGCTCTTTTTATTTTCTTATACTAACCTAAAGCCCTTGTAAGATCATTCATCTGCAGGTGGATTCATTGGGAAGTAACAGTGAACTTACCATTCCTCTTGAGATGGAATTTGAACACAAACTGTCGTTTCGAAAGGCTTGCTTTTGTACCTCAGATGCTTTTTTTTCAAAAAACCGCTTAGCCTGGAGGTGCATTTTCTGAGCAGCATTCTCACATCAACTGGAGGCTCTGCCTAGTGTGGAAGCTGTGCCAAGGAATCCATCTCTGCCCAGAGGTCCATTTCACTCACAAAGCCTCAGCTTTATTGAGTACCAGACCCTCTGCATACATATAAAAAAGCATGCCCTGCCCAGCAGACTGTCCAGTCTTTCTGCATATGTGTGACTGGTATTATTTGAATACAGCAAGCCTCTCTAGGGAGCCAGCATGATCTTTGTTGAACTCCAGACTAATGGTTACCATCGAAGTGAAATGACTGCCTCCTGTGTGGGCTTAAGAGTTGCTCTAGTACAGTACTAATTCCACAAATAATGCATTAGAGGTCTTACATCGAGTTGGACAGTCTGTCATCCCATTACGATGGTGACAGAGGTCACAGTGTTGCCTTCAAAAGCTGCCCGGAAAGGAAGTTTTTAATTACTGCAGAGCATGGGGAATGTGCTAATTTGTAGTTTGTTGGAAGCAACCTGCGGGCTGGAGCTTCCCAGCTCCAAACTGCTTTGCAGATAGCTTGCAACCCAGGCAGTAATAGAGCTAGAACTGTGGACTTCATTACTGCTGGGGCTCTGTGCGAGTTCAAGAAGCGCTAGCAGTGTTGGAATCTTGGGACAAGAGCCAGTGTTTTATTAGTGTAAATCCAAGGCAATTGGGCATGTTAATTACTGAAAGAAATTCACAGCAGGGAGGAAGAGGTTCAGGATGATGGGGAGATGCCATGGATAATTGCCAAGGTCCACAGATGCCCTGTGACCCTGTGCTGCTGAGATTTCCTGCATTGCAATGTTGACTTGCAGCAGATTGAGTATTATCATTCCAGATTGCAATGTCTAGAGCAAAGTGCCTGCAGAGGGATTTTGAGGCAAAAATGGCTTAAGGTTCACAGAGTACTGTGGCAAAACCAGTCATGGGACCCTGCAGTACCACATCAGATGTTGGTCAGGGTATTTGTATGCATATGAGTGTGCTGTATGGGGTAAGCATAGAGATGATTGGATTTCACTCTTCCTGTCCTACCTGATTTTAGGTCTGCTTTTTGCCTGAGTACTTCATGCTCTGTCACTGCCAGAGCAGGTGATCAGCAAGAGACTCTTTCTGGAAGTGAAATGCATGGAAATGGCTCCAAACCTCTAAAGAAAAAGGCAGGTGTTTGTCTTGCAAAGTATTCTTTCCCTCTTTGCCTACCCAAAGTCCTCAGTCAGGCTAAGATAAAAGCTTTTCTCCCCTCCCTGGGCATAAGAGTGGCCCATATTATTTATTTATTTGTTAAACCTTTTTTTTTTTTTTTTTAGAAGAGCTTTTACATTATTTTTCTTTGCTCTCACAGTTCAAGCATGATTTAATATGTCAAAACTAGTTTGCTTAGCTGGCCGTGATTGTCTTGCATACTTCCACTAAAACAGGGCAGTCATCCTTCCAGGCATTGCTGCTGCCCAGACAAATGAAGCAGCTAGAACCTGCTCTTGTGTTGTGACAGCAACAGCATCCTTCAACAAAGCCATCAGTAGGGAATTCAGACGGGGGTAATGCCTGCAGATATGGCTTGGGTCAGAGCAGCGTGGGCCCACACAGCCAGATGCGGAGACAAGCTTATGCTCGAGAGATTTAATCGATCATTCATGTGCAAAGGCATTTTGGTTCAGATTGAGAATCTAGTTAGTACCAAAGAGAGACAGAAACCATCCTGTTGGTGCCTGCACTGGAGCGCCTGGCAGAAATAACACTGAGAGCCCTTGCTGCAGGGTAGTGCTGCCAGACTGATACATCTGGTTGGAGGTTTCCTGGCAGAAATGAGTTGCAGTGTGATCTTTTGCTTTCTGTAGTCAGTGGGGATTTTATCATTGATTTTGGTGGGAGGAAGAGGATACTCCTTTATAATATGTTAACTAAATAATTTCCTGGCCTGGATCTTTATTAAGTGTTTCGCTGACTGCCAGCAGAACACAGCCTATAGGAAAGAAATTTAGTTCATAATTAGGGTAACTCAGATCAGCCCTATTTCTCAGCAAATGATTTGTTCCTGTTCTCCTCCAAACTTCCCCAGTACCAGAGTTTCTGGCATTTTGTGGTTGTTTTTTTCTCATCTCATGCAGGGGGACACAGGCTAAACTTCATCCACCTGTTTCTGCACTGTGGTCCATTGAAAAGAGTAGGGAACAAGTTTTGAGTCACTCCTCCCTCTAATTAGTTTAAAATGGCCTAGCAACCCTTGATTCCGGGACTTGGTGCATCATAGGAAGCCTTCCCTAAGGTACTGCTGTGATGCTGTGTGCTCAACTGAGCAAGAGCTCTGCCCTTGGCATCCTCCTCGTTGATATCTTTGGGCTCTTGTCTCCTGGATGCATCGGTAACACAATGCTCAGCAGTCAGGTCAGACATTTCCTGGTGTGTTTTTGCTGGTGTGCTGCATGGCGTGTGAGGGATGGCTGCCAGCTGGAAATCTGGTGCTCGGGGGCAAGTGAAATGATTGTGTGAGTCTGTTATTGACTGAGCTCTGAGCGTGGCTAATGGCATTGACAAGTTGTGTCATCCTGATGGTGAAGGCAGTGGGTCATGCACTGTCTCTGAAACGTAGCATGTTAAGTGCACTGGTAGATATTGGGGAAGTGCCACCTGCCAAATCCTGCCCTTCCAAAATATTGTGGGACTGTTTGGTTTGGTGGCCTCTTCTTTTCTCCTGTTTTGTTTGTTTTGGGGAGTTTTGTTGTTGGGTTTTTTCCCCAATAAAAAACTGTGCTAGATCAGACCTTGGCATGTAAAACACTGGCCAGTGTTGTCTGAAAATTTGATTCCTTTACTCTGTAAACTGACATAAGGTGCTTATCAAGACACCTGTGCATGATGCCTTCTGTGTCTTCAGTCACTCCAGTATCTGCAAGTCATTTTGCTGTATTTTGTGCACACATAACAACACAATGCTTCTAATATGGAATCTGTGTTTAATACCATCTGTAGCTTTGGGCTAAAAGGAAAATTAGTATTTTACAAGAAAAGTAAAACCAGCCCAAACTATAATGAATGTTTTCAGGTGGAGGCATAAAAGCACTAGCTTAAAGTTGTAGTGTTCATTTTCAGAGAGCTTACTGTAAGTATTTTGCCACTCTGGTTGGGAAGAAACGGAGGCTGTGCAACAGTCACACTGCAGTTATATCTGTAGGACTGAGGGTGCATTGTGGGATTTAGTGGCAGGCACATTGTTATTGCTTGCATGCTGCTGGTAGATGGGTGAGGGCCCATGGAAAGCCAAGCCGGAACATTTCTGGTCGTGGAGTCACCTTCAGTGTTTTGTGCTATATACGTGCATGCAAGCAGCGTGGGCTGTGAACACAGAGAAACAAAGATACTCTTCCTGAAAGTTTATTGAGCAAAGGCTTCTGGTTTACCAAATTGAAATTTTACATGTTTCAAAGACTGATTTCCAGATGCCAGTGGGAAGAGTGTCAGGCCACATTCAGATTAGCCTTGTTGTTCCATAATATCTTACTGGAGTACAAGGTTAATTAGTACCATAGGCAATATGCATTATTCATCACAGCAATCAGGCTTTTCTTCTGTTGGTCTGTTGTATGCTGCAAATGCCTTTCCTTCCAATAACAAATCCTTGATATATTATTTTCAAATTTAATTCTGCCAAATCATATTTGTGATATATAAATTAACTGGGCACTCTGATACTGATGGAAAACATTTCAGGTGTCAAAAGGACTATAATTTTAATGTTTAACTCCTGGATTGCTTGGGCATAGACCTGAAGGATTGTGGGAGATACAAGATGATTTTGTTAACACCCTTCTTCAACCTGAAGGGATCAACTGGAGATAGCTCTAGTGACATGAGTAGTGCAGTGGTTTATACCAATAGTGTTTTCAATGCTAATTATCAGCAGCATCTCATTGCAGGCACAAAGTGCTGAAGTCATGTTGCTGTCTGTGGCTGCTTGCAATACCCCAGCACAGATCTCGAGCACCTCCATTCCCACCCTGGGATTTGTGGCAGGGGAAGGCTTTTTCTAGCAGGGCTCCTTCAAGCACAAAGGCTAAATATGAGGTGCCCTTGGTTGCTTTCCAGTGCCAGGGTCCCCGCCCTGCTCCAGGGTACGATGTGGGCTGTGGCTGTGAGTAGGGGAGGTACTGGCTGACTGGTTTGCACAACATCTAGCAAGCTGTGGCTTTCACCTGCAAGGTCTGTGATGCAGAGAGTTTGGCCTTTCTTTCTCAATTCAAGAAACCAGCACTACCTCATCCTCAGCTGGTAGTGTGCCCACTAGAGAAAAGTCATGCAGGAGGAGGAGCTACTCAGGGAAGTGATTCATCTGATCCTTCCTGATTTTCACCCCTGAGGTCCTACTGCCTTTGTCTGGTACTCAGGAGGCTAAGTGAGTCCCATATCCTAAGATTACTGCGTCAAAGATGCCTGGCATAGCTTCCAAAGCAGCACTTGGAAAACATGGTGATTCCTCTGCCACCATGCCTACTTAAACGCTAACATTAGTCTGAAAGATGTCTGGGAGACCTTTCACTGCTGATTTCAAGCGGTGACATTTCACCCTGACAGCCTTCTGGAAGAGTTTTCCAGGCTTCTGTCAACTGTACACGTACATATTAAGTGTGTGGATAGGTATTAGGAGGGAAAACAGAGACAAAAGCTGGGTGACTTGCTGAAGGTCCTACAAACCAATTTCGATGGAGTAAGGAGGCTCAGTCTTCCTGCTTCTGCCATCCTTGCTTCAAGATCATTAGCAATTTCTCTTATCTCTCTTGCTGTCCTGAACAGGATTCAGGCATGAACTTCCTTTCTAACATAAGATGGTGTAGCCACCTTTCACAGCTGGGCGTGCCTTGCAAAGTGATAATGTGCTGTCAGGGCCTGGGGGAGTAACTTGAACTGACACGGCTGGAGGATAAATATGGCAGATTTCTACCTTAAATAGCCTGCGGCAACAAATCCACTGCACTACGACAGGCAAGGAATGCTTGAGATTCCTTTCTGTTCAAATCTGCAAGTAAATATTTTCCGGCAACCCTGACTCACTTCCCTTCTGCCCCTCTTGTTTTGTATGTGCATTGTTCTCCCCTCCTGACTTTCCCTTTAGGAGGAACTCAGCTTAGGTGACTGCTTTGCTGCTTGCCTCCTCCTGGCTTGGCATGGAGAGGAATTTCAAGGGCACGATTTTCACTGTGGAATGCAGAACACAATGTTGGGTTTGTGTCAGATAACAGGAAAGGAACACATGCTTTGAAAGTGAGTACCCTGGTGTGTCTGGGGCTTTCTGGGGCATTTTGGAAACAGCTTTTCAGCAAGAACAGACAGGTGGATAAATGCCCAAATTACACTTACCTGTCACACAACTGTCTGTGGTCCTTGATTTACATGCTGTTGTGATATAAACAAATGAGCAGTCAGAGGACTGCAAAGAGATGATGATGATGGGTATTATTCTTTTCTCTTGATTATTACCCACTGCTTTGAAACAAGTAGCTGAGATTCCTTTCAAGAGACCTCTGCTGTTGTATAGAACTGCATTTGTAGAGCAATTTTGATAGCAGTTAAAAAGGTATACATGTAATGTTCCTTTAAAAGTTGATTATAGGCAACAGAATAATAAGTAAATTTGACCTAAAGTGTAATTATATAAATCACCAAAAGTGGAATGGTTTTATCAGCTTAGTCTTTTAAGAGTCACATCAATAACTTATGAGCTTCAATAAATGTGCAGTGTTCATATGCTACTTTGTTGCACACCATTATGACATAAAGGCAGTTTAATTTTTTGAATCATTCCTGCGGACAAAACCAAAAATTCACAGCATTCAGTGGTGTGTAAATTTAGTGTTGTGTTGTAAATCAGCATAGTTGAAAGTACTAATGAGAGAAAATCTTCTGCAGATGCTGCATCCGTAGATCTCTGAAATAGCTCGTGGGGGCAAAGACTAGACTATGTGGCTGATAAATAATAGAAGAGCTTCACTCCCTATCCTCCTTTCCCTATTCTTAGGTTTATATGACATGAAGCACTCCTTGGAAAAAGTAGAATGGTGTTCAGTCTGTACCAGAATATAAGAAAAGCCATCATTGTTCCAGAAGAAAGTTATATTTCTGTTTTGGAGTAGTTGGTCTATATGTCTGTGAGTGTGAAGGCAACAAAAGCTATTTATTGCCACAACTGTCTGACATCATGAGTAAAAAAAGAGACATGAAATAGGAGTGTTTGCATAGGGGGGAAAAAAGCCCATCATCTTTGCTTCAGCCACATAGCTATAACAGCAACTTGAGAATTTGTCTCTGTTTCAGATGACCTTAAACACGCAAACAATGCATATACCTGAGGCTGTACCCAAAGAAGGGGAGGTCTGTCCCACCGAGCAGCTGCAGGCTTGGGACATGGCACACACAGCAACCTACTGACGAGACATTTGGCAGGCACTGTGGATACTCTGATGTATATTCTGGTATTTTTATCCCATAAATATTTTACATATTCTTCTTAAAGAAGGATGTGGTGCTGGTGCTAGGTGGGACTGACCTGTGATTTCCTGAAAATGACCATGTAAACTCAGGATTATCTTCTTTTTTTTGGACTCTGCTTTGATAATGTATTTTTCTTTTCTAATGGCAGCAAGAAATTGAAGTCTCCTAGATGCTTTAAAAATCACTATGTTTAAAAATGTTTTCAATTTTCATTTCTTGGAGAAAAAGTATTGGGTCCTACTGTAAATAGCTTGTTTAGGTTTTGTAAAAAGTAATAAGGAAATGTATGATTCCCTGGGCTTTAAAACATTAACAACATGCTAGTAGCACTTACACGTGACTAACATGGCTTCTTCAAATATAAGGGAGTTTTGCAGGTGATGATGAAGAAAAAAAGACTGAGCAGTCAGTCTCAGTTATACTTCTTGTATTCTTGCCTTTTAGGGCTGGAATTCCCAGGGCTTTTGTCACCAAATCAGGTATCTGTTGTACCTTGGCGATGTCATTACCTTTATTTGGTGATGGGGGAGCAAAGCAAGGAAAGGAATTGCCAAAATCATAGATCATTCAGTGGAAAATCAGGCTTCCCAGTCTTGTACTGTACTTTCTAAACTGCCTGCCTGTGCAGATACTTGACTGTTACTCCTTCTCATTAGTGAGTGTAGGCATGTGTCTGCTGTATTTTAGCTGATCTTAAGTGACTCGCTTTTGTGGCAATAGCTTCAGTGATGTGATTTGTAGTTTGCAGTTGAGGGGATTTTTCTTCCATATATGTAGGCCAGGATTTCAACTGTAGCTCAATCTAACACTTTATTACATTTTGTGTTGGATGTTTTCACAGTCTACAGGATATTCTCAACTAGGTTAGGAAAGCTAGAGGCAGGACATCTTTGATACATGAGTATTTAATTTGTTATGTCTTAAGCTATTGGGGAAATAGGAGATATTTAACATGTAGAAATTCCACTACAAAGTACACAGTATTACTGAGCTATCTGTATCTTCCCTTTTACACAAGGCTGGATTAAATATTTTGCTTTTTGCTGACTTACTGAAAAGGGTAATTTGTAGCCTTTTCTCTTTTGCTGAAGCACCAGATTCTAAATACATGTTCCAGTGTTTGCTTTAAAATAGCATGCCACTGTGGATGGTGTTTCTACATATTTAATTATCTCTTGAAAAGAGAGTGAAAGTGGATTCATGCCTTACAAAGCAATATGCCTCTGTTTTGTACCCTGTGGCAACAGGACTAGGTCTCTCCCCGTCAAGTAAAAATGAAAACAAAAGCTCTTACTGACTAGTGCAAAACTGGCAATCTACTGTTTAGACAAAACCTCTCAGACTTGCAGCTTCTGCAGCCAAAACATACAAGCACATTTATCTCCAATAAATGATAATTAATTAGTGTGTAGTGGTGAAGGCTGCTGTGAGCTTTCAGTCCCTTCAGTTCAACTATTTTATAATGTAATGCTATCAAGATATTTCATTGTACACAGAAAGGCAAAAAATAATAAAATATATGTTCTAGAATTCCCATGTGAGAGTGAGTTCCTTTAATTTATGAAGCTTGCTGGTGTGCCTCCAGAAATTTTTTCCAAAATGATGACTAGTTCTTTAATTACACTTAGATAGAGCTGTGTTTGTTGGTGGTGTTTGAAACTACAGAATGAATTTAGTACTGTAAGTGTCATTAATCTGGTGAAATAAAAATGCCGAGTTTTTAATAAGGTCTCAATTTAATGTTTTTAAATGCTCTGAAGAGATTTAATGCTAAACCTGCTGATATAAATCTAGCCAGCTCCTCTGTAATTGTCTCTCTCAAGCATGTACCTCTCTTCAAGGGAACTTGGCTCACACTAATTTCAAAGCTGTTTACTGCCTGCATGAATTTGATGGACTCTCACTTTTATTGTTAAAAGTTGTAAACATCAGAGGTGACCAGGAAACTGAAATGGCAGAATCTCTACATAGTATTAATAGTCCTGAAATTCTTGTAGAGTACCACACAAAAACCCCAGCCTTTCTGTTGTGCTCGAGATGTCTAGAGCCTTGTCCAAAAGAGTTGATAGGTTTGAGCCTTACTCTCTTTTAAGCCTTACACGTGTGTTTTTTGCCCCTGTTCTGGGGGCCTTGTATAAAATGCTGTGCCTTGCTTTTTGACCTTGTCAACAGGAGTGTATCAGTGCCACTACTTGATATTGCTAACCAGCAAGGCACTGGGAGATGGAGCTTTATAGCTGCATCAGCCTGGCACACAGAGGTTTCACACAGTGCTAAATGGAGTGGAAATATGCCATTGTTTTCATGATTACAAATGTTTATTCCTAAATAAGCTCCAGTCTTTTTGTTTGTTTGTTTTTGGTATTTTGGGTTTCCCTCTTTTTAGCCACAGGTACTTCTCATAGCAAGCCATCAAATTGGTGTGTTTCAAATGAGAAAGGGAGAACATTGCTTGATCTCTGTTGTGGTTTACATATATGAAACAGGCATGGAAATCTTGGTGACTTCTTCATTAAACTTTTCGTTCAGCTTCTGTGGACCTGTCAGCATTTATACTGGTGCACAGTGAGTCCAGTTGAATTCCCTTCCTTTTTCAGCTTCCTTGTAGGGGAGAGCTGAGAAGATCTTGCCCTTGGGGTCAGGATGGATCTGCCTGCATGTCAGTGAGTGTATTTAGCCATCCTAATAGTAAATATTGTAGTTGAGGGGCAGTGGTACTCACAGGGGAGCTGTATCACTGCAGTCACTTCAGAGCAACAAAGAGCGGAAACTGTACCAGCCTTGGAGATGAATCAGTGCTGCGGTGATTAAAAAGATATACATTTCCCATGTTCCACGTAGGAGTCGGCATTGTTTTCCCTAGGGATTTTTGTCAGTCTGTAAATAAAAGATGCTGACAGTTTCCTTGGGAAACAGCTTAAGGACTGAGAACATCGTTTGCCATTAGATACTCCTCATTAGTCAGTGGCTGACATAGGCAAAGGCAGGTAGGGTGATGAGCTTTGGCATTTTCCCTTTCCCTGGCATTGTCACCCCTTCCCTTTTCAGGGTTTGGTGTCCCACCATCTAGCTGAGATGAGGGAATACCCATAGATCCCATGGTGTTTCAGGGGGATGCAGGGGAGAAGTTTTCTTGGGGACTCAGTGCTCTGTGAAGTTAGAGAAGCCCAAATAAATAACTGTGTCTCTCAGCAAGGGGCAGGGAGCCTGTGTTATTTGCAAGCACGGGACTGGCAGGGCATGGATGCTCCTGAGTACCACGGTGCAGTTGATGAGCACTGCTGCTTTTCATCCATCAATATGTGAGCAGCTTGGCAAGCAGGCCGGGGAAGATGAGGGGCAGCTCATGAGCCCAGTTACTGTCCTGCTCCTTAATTATTACTGTTTTCAAATCCCTTTCAGTATTCACAGCTCAATTTATGTGCTAATTGGCCCTTTTAATAATCAAAAGACAGAGACTGCAAAAGTCAGGGTGTGTGTTCTCTCAGCAGTGCCACTGTGTATCAGAGATAAATTATCTGTGGCAAATGCTCTGTTGCCTTGTGGTGCTTGGCCTCTGTCAACCAGCACGTTTTCTGCTGGGTTTCGTGACCTCCTCTATGAAAGCTGGTCTGGGAAGGAAAAAAGCTGAGGGGAGAGTGGCTGTGCTGTGATGCTGCTGGACCAGTGCAATGCAGAGGCACAAGAGAGGTGGAAGATGCTTCAGGGAGGTTTTCTGCTTTGGGGATGGTGATGAAGGAGTGGAGACCGTGCAGCTCCTCCCCCAGATGGTGTATGAAGAGCTCCGCGCCAAGTGCATGTTGAAGTGAATTACCCATAGCTCCTCTTCAGGTACAAAAATAGGATTCTTCATTTTCACCACTTCCCTTGGCTTCTTGTGTCTGCCTCCTGCCCCTGTCCCCCTTGGGATCCAAAATGGAATGAAACCCGGCTCTCACGGCGCCTCTGGCTCTTCTCTCTGCTGTCGCACACCCCGCCGCATTTTGCTGGAGCTGCTCAAAATGCAGCTATACTTGTCGAGTACATGACTGCTCTCATTCCCGCCCACTCACCCTCTGGTACCTTGTGCTGGGCTCTGCTTTTTCCTGCAACCCCCCTCACGCGTTCCTAGCCATTTCCACTGCCCCTCTCCCTCCTCCCTGATGCATCGGGGTGTGGGAGGATCCCCTCGCGCACCCCACAGCCCTTCCCGCGCACTTCTGAGCCCCCACCAGTGGTGAAGCTTTTCTGTGGTATCCAAGTCAGGAAGAGTGAAAGTAAAGTGCTTGGATGCAGATTGCCTTTTGCCTTGGGATAGAGGTTTTTATTGTCACCAGTGTCCCTTGCAAGTGGAATCAATACCTCTTTTGGTTTTGTTTTTTTGCAACAGTTTTTTCTTATGTAGCAGTGCGTGCAGGAAGAAAGGAGATGGATGTTAACACCCTTCCTGCCCCCAGCAGCATCCCAGGCGGCTCGGATGGGTGGAGCAGCAGGACCCAGTGTCTGGGCTCCCTCCCATGAGCAGCTGAGTGGGACTGGAGAAAACTCCAGTCCCCCGGCTGCTGGGGAGGGTATGTGTAACGATATGAGCTTCAGGGGATGATGGGGGAAAGGGACAGCTTGAGTTGGATGAGGGATGGATTATAAAGCATGTGATTTTGCTTTTCCAGAGCTTTCTTGCGGGTACCTGTGAGAGAGGGAGTGTGAGTGTGATCTGGGCTTTTGAGGATGCCCTGGCCTCTGCTTTTGACAGAATATGTCACTTGTAATTTTTCCTGGAGTTGAGAAGTATCCATTTGTACCTTTGGAAAAGTCAGTTGGTTCGGAGAAAGCTATTTTTGTTGGTGCCTTGTTGCTTGCAAGATGATAAGAAACTTTTTACCTACTGGGTGTTCTCCTTCCAGTGGTAATTGTCAGTCTCTGAGGCCAACCCTTTTAGAGATAAATCAAACATATACTGTACAGGAATTTATTTTTAATCAGTTCTTTCACGTCATCAGCAGGAGACATTCACCCTGAAAGAAATACGCAAACCTTCTTTTCACTCTTTACAGCAATAAAATTGATAAAAGAACCTTGAAGTAGAAACTATTTTCTTAATTTCTTGGTAAGTTTGTGGAAAGGAAAGGGGAGGTTATGTGATTTGTTAACAGGGCTTGGAAAACTCCCTTGGGAGATGTTGCTATCCATTATGACTGTGAGTCTGTGCAAAAAGAAGAGTCTGCAAAAATAACCAGATGCACCTAGTACATTGAAAACAACAGTCATGATCCTGCTTTGAATAATACACTACTGCAGGATATTGCTGGAGGTGAAATAAGATATAACAAGGGAGAATCAAGAGTGAGTGTTGAAAGCCAGGACGTAGCTAGGTGTAATGTGTAATTACTTAAAAATATCTTTTAGTTTATCTTCACTGTAGGCTTTGATTGATCAGAATTTTCTGGTCTGTTTCTAAAAGCAGTAATTTTCTTTTTTCTTTGTTTTCATGAAAAATAATGAACTGAATACAGACTGATTTGTTTCAAGAAAGCCTATCTTATTAACTAGGGACATAAAGAATTCGTGCTGAAAATGTTATAAGCCTGAGTTGCATATAGCTTGCAGTTTTTGTGTTAACCCATCCTTTGGCTTTATCTTTCTTCTGGTGGAAGGGATGTTGGCAGGAGGTGAAGATGTTCACATCCCTAAAAATATGTGTGGTGCTTAGTAGAACAAACCCGATAAATTATTAACAGGAAGCGTTTGTCAAAAGTGGTCAGTAAACACATACTTCAGTGGGTTTTCCCACTCTCCCTGGAGGTAGGTGGATGGAGTGACTGGTGCAGGGCTGGTGTATGGGTCAAGCAAACAAAAGGGAGTTATCTTAGCAACATCCAGCTTGGTGAGAGGTATGACTCAAGACATGGGCTTAGACATGTTACCACAGGTTCATCTTGGAAAAGAGTAAGTTTCAGACTACGTATTGCTTCAGTTTTGGGAAAAAATGTGGGCAAATCCTTGGGATTTAGCATCTTGTGAGGCTTTTTCTCATCTAACCTTTTCATGTTGGTGGTTTCACAGAAGGCAGTTTATGAAATGTTCTGGTTTTTAGGGATATTCATTTCCAATTGATAGGTCCCAGTTTGTATCAAGCCAAGAGTGACCAGAAATAATTACCATATGGTGGCCATATAGAGATATGGGAGTGTGGGGAAAGAGGGAGAGATGAGGAAATGTGTACATTATTGGCTGTGTGTTGCAGTTATCAGCATCACAGTATTGCAAATGTATGCGTGCAGAAGTTGTGCAGTTTGCTTGAAAATCATGAATTTTAAATCCTACTTATATGTTGAATTCTTTGATTTGCCTCACAGATTTTGAGCCTTTAGTTTTCATTTTCAAGCTTTGCTTGGCAAATGTGAAGCCTGCAAACCTAATTAGAAAAAGAAGGATGGAGATTGTGATTCAGATGGGTCATTTAATGTAAAATACCAAATAGGATGAAGATAAGAGTCCTGTCAAGAGTGGCAGTAAAACATAAACAAACCCTCTGCAGCTGGTAGTGATTGCTCAATGCTCCAACTGAGGGGGTGGCTCCAGGAATAACTGGGTTAGGTTTTCTGACTTGAATTTGCTACTAGATGAGGTAAGATTAGTATAATGAAACCCATTTGGCTTTAACGTCTCAGTGCTTTGCATCCAATGTCCTTTTCATCAGAGGGGCAAACAACCATACTCATCTGAAGATCGGTCTTGCTGTCTATATCAGAGACTATCATGTAATAGTCTCTGAGAGGACTTGAAATAATAGAGGTGAGTTTTGGGAATATGTACTGCTTTTATCTAAACTAAATGAATTCTCTATTGGAAAAAACCGAATGTTAGTCCCCAGCGCTGCCATTCTGTCACTTTTCTTTCCCAGCAAATTAAGATATTACCCATGGTGTAGTAAATTATTTAAGATCAATACACTTGGCGAGTTCTTATCTTGTCCAGTAGTCTGAAGATGAAAAATTACGCTGCATGTTTCCAAACAAAGCGTTTCATACATGATAAATAGTCATTAAATTGTGCCTCACAGATGACATCATACCTAATAATACATTAGGGGTCTTTGTATCTATGCAGCTCCCAGGAGTCAATTATTCTGTCAGCTAGTGCTGCCTCATGAAAATAGCAGATTTTTTCACCAGGGCCAGGCAGCTAGCCATGAAGGAGTATCTAAAGCAGATGTGTTAGTGGAAAATGTGGCATTGCAAGGCCAGTGTAGGCAAAGTGAATACTTAAAAGTTGTAGAAAGCCTTGAGGCTGATGCTTTTTTTTCCCTCTTCATCTTACAGAGAGTATCAAATGTCCAAAGTGCAGAAGCAAATGTTTAGCTTTAAAAACAATGGGGAGCAACTGAAATTTTCCAAATGGGGACATGCTCCTCTAAGTTGAGCACAGGCCTTAACGTCTGTGTAATGATGTGCCTAGAAGGAAACTTTTCGCTTTTTTAATACCTTTTTTATTAGTTACTGGTGGTGTCAACGTGAAAACTCCAAGCTCAGTCCAGGTTAGAACCTACTCATGAGAAGTTAACAGCTGCCTCCTAGTTGTAGTACTGTTATTTCTGTGCTGAGTTACACTTCATATTTTTTAGTGTTGGCATTAATCTGCAAGCAGTCAATATATGTATTTGTATCCTATTTGGCATGTATCATATATGCCTTAACTGGTTTAGCCTTGTTTTAGAAGTGTTTTTCTGTTTCCTGTGCATAATAGTGCTAAACATCTCATTATTTTTGGGAGTGATGAGCATGCAAGTTATAACAGTCTTGTATGGCCTTTCTTTGGAGCAGATGCAAGCCCTGACATAACTGGTAGTTTTTCATTGTTGCTGCATGTGGTGGGTTTGTGTT
>WBMZ01009093.1:0-28929 GCA_013400975.1 Atrichornis clamosus | reverse complement strand
GTGTCTGGGCTCGCTAGCGACAGGGAGTCACTATTTTACTGAAAAACCCCAAACCTCATAATACCCACAGCTATATCAATAAAAGAGGGTGCAAAAGAGAGAGTGCTCTATCCACAAGAAGGTATACACCCCTGAATAAACAAAAACACTTCCTGAAGACACGTCCTGGTGCTGTTTCCCAGACAAAGGCAAAATGGCAGCTGCCACCATGCTGCCTACCACATGGCACATGAGAGAAACAAAGACAGCATGCTGGAGAGGCTACTGCAGCTCAACCTCCTCCCACCAGCCTGGAAACTATGGAAAAAAACCCCAAACCAGGGTAAAAAAACCCTAGAAAGCCGGTTCATCTGAAAGGAGTTGTTCTGCTAAAACACTGACCCTGGTGACCATGGCACGGGGACAAGGGCTCTCTCACCCTCTGTGGTGTGGCAGAGGCAAGTAGTGGGGTTGGGAAGTGGCTGTGATGGCGGCGGTGGCAGATGCAGCTTTCCAGCGGCTTCCCCAACAGTTAAGGGAACAGTCCACACCTTTCTGCCACCGAGGTAAGACCTAATGAACTTTTGGAATCCAGTGCCTTGGCTTTCCTTGCTCAAAACCACAGTCCTCGTAGTGATGTGGATGGTATCAAATTTCCAGCACTAGAACTCCACCCCCTCTCTTTGTTACCACGACAAGTGGTCAGCAGCTCACCAGCAAGGTGATCAGAGGCCCCTCAGAGGTCCATAATAGGATAAGTGCTATTTAATATCTTCATCAAGATATAGACAGCAGGATCACGTGCACCCTCAGCAAGTTTGCAGATGACGGCAAGCTGAGTGGTGCAGCTGACACACCTGAAGGACAGGGTGCCTTCCAGAGGGACCTGGACAAGCTTGAGAAATGGTCCCATTTGGATGACAGGAGGCTCAATAAGGCCAAGTGCAAGGTCTGGTACCTGCACTGGGGCAATCCCCAGTATCAATACAGTCTGGGGGATGAACAGATCAAGAGCAGCCTTGCAAGAAGGACTTGAGGGTGTCAGTGGACAAAAAACTAGGCATGATTGTCAATGTGTGCTCATAGCCTAGAAAGCCAACCCTATCCTGGGTTACACAAAAGAAGCTTGGGCAGCAGGTCAATGGCAATGATTCTCCTCCTCCACTCCATTCTGGTGAGACCCCATCTGCAGTGCTGCATCCAGCTCTGGGGTCCTCAGTATAGGAAAGACAGAGACCAGATGGTGCAAGTCCAGAGAAGGGCCACAAAAATGATCAGAGGGATGGAGCACCCATCCATGAGGAAAGACTGAGAGAGTTGGTGTTGGTCATCCTGGAGAAGAGATGTCTCCAGGGAGACCTTGTTGTAGCCTTTCATTGCTTAAAGATGGCCTGTAAGAAAGATAGGAACAGATTTTTTATCAGGGCCTGTCGCAATAGGACAAGTGGTCATAGTTTTAAACTGGAAGAGAGTAAATTCAGTCTAGACATGGGGAAGGAGTTTTTATGATGAAGGTGGTGAAACACTGGAACAGATAGCCCAGAGAGGTGGTGAATGCCCTTGGAAACATTCAAGATCAGATGAGTAGGGCTGTAAGCAACCTGGTCTAGTTGAAGATGACCCTGCTCACTGCAGAGGGTTTGGATTAGAGGTCCCTTCCAACCAGCCCAACCTGTGCTTTTTTGCTTTTTGTGTTATTTCTAGGTCACAGCAAAAATGGTTGTTGACTTATGACTTAGACTCCCTGTATATGTAATAGAAATACCAGCCAGTAGTTAAGAGCAAAGCACCATCCTTATGTTTAGGTAAGAAAAATCTCTACAGTTTCTTATCCTAGGACTAGGCAATGGGGTTCTGTATCTAAAATGGTACTTCAGAACGGACCCGTAACACACTAGCCATCCTGGAGAGCTTGGACAGCTGTATACCTGCCACTTGGGAAGTTTTCATGAACACTGCCTTTGGCAGGATTAAACGAAATACTCAGATCACTTACATTAAATATCCTAATTTAACTGTAAACAACAATATAACTTTTAAGAACACTTTGTTTGTTTAAGCAAGCTTAAGGAGAATGGATATTGTATTTACATGCATTTGTCTTATGTTTTAAAAGGGTTTAAATAAGAAATTGTTCCATATTGAAATATTCTGTGACACTACAGTGCTATGGAAGGAAATATTGTGAGAGACATGAACAAGGACTGGGAATAACAACCAGCTGAGAATTTTATTTCATTATATCTCTGTGTGGTTTGATTTTGTACCACTGTTCAAACTGTGGTTCAGTAGAAAGGAAAGAGAACAGAGGAACCCATTGACAGGACAAAGGAGAAGGAAATGTTGTCGAAAAGTCTCCATTAACCTAAAAAGCATAAAATGATCAGAATCATGAGATAGTTGTTAGCTGACTTTGGAATCAGCAGTGCCTGGAACTGATTATTTCTGACTCTGTCAGAAGGTCTAGCTGGAGTGAACTGAATTACTATAGATGGTTTCAAGGGATAAGGAAAGATAAATGAGCCAAACGAAAATGGCCTGCAGGAAATTAAATGAAAATACAGACTATGTGCTCTAACACAAGATCACTGCTAAAGCTGAGTGCAAAGGAAATAATGAATCCATTAGAACTAACACACGGGCGCTAAATGTTATTGCATCCAAATAATTTTAGCATAATTTTCCTCCATAGTGTAAGAAGAGGTGACACCATGCATACAAACTTCCTTCCTGTTTCAACTTTGAAGTGTATTTAACCTTTTGTTCTCTAATCCGATAAGATTCAAGCACATCAGAATGCAAAGACAGTCAGGCAATGATCTCTGAATTACGTGGTTCTTTATTACTTTTTGAAATGAAGTAGTCAATTTGCTTTGCCTAGCTTGTGCTACATAGCAGAAGATCTCTGACTACATATTTCTGTGAAGGACGGAAAAAATTTTCTTGAAAATACTACCAATAAATAGCAGAAATTGATAATCCAAGACAATATATGCATAAAAAGAATACTAGAAATAAAAGAACCACAAGCTCATGATAAACTTCTAAAATGGAGAAGATACTTGAGGCAGTGCATGTAAAGCATATTATCTAACCATCTGGTATAAAATCCTTATTAAGAGAGTTGGAGGTCAAAGTACCTGATGCAACTAAGCCTTCTGCAAACTGGCAATATGAAATGATGGGTGACACGAGAGCTTGTTGACACCCTGGTCTCTTAATTTAAAGAAACTGCTTTACTCATTGATTTTCATAATAGACACATTGAGTACATTACAAACTCCTTTTAGAACTCACTGTTTGGTCTAGCAGGCAATTAGGCACCCCAAACTTTATAATGTAATCATTAACTCCCTCATCAGTGGGGAACATCTTATTGGCCATAAAAACATATATAAACATATCTATGAACTTTGCACCCTTCTAGTTTATTGCATTCAGTGTGCCCCCATGACTGAAGGGATAAGTGTGGATTTAACAGGTGATAGGAATAATCTATAGAGCTGACCCTGTTTCCATCATCCAGCTGGCTGTTGCACAGCTGTCTGCACTGTACAGAGGATACAGAGTAAAGAAAGTTACACAAGATAGGAAGGATGAATAAATATATCTCCTTTTTCATAATTTTAAATAATATGTGACAAACAGATCTATCACCCCAATAACACTTTTTAAATTTTTTTTTTCTTTCTCTCTCCTGTTTAGTTGGATTAAAGCATAAAGGAATGTCAGGATCCAATCCAGGTCTTTGGACAAGATGACCCAGAGGTCCCCTTCAACCCCAACTATTCAGAGAGTCTGGCTTTCTTTAGCAGAGAGGAATGTCATCTCTGTGTTATGGTCCCAGACAGCGAGATAATAGAAAGAGAAAATGGCATTAGTTGGTGTCACGTCTGGTGTGACATCTCTGATATACCTCATGTGCTGCTGGTACAGAAGTGTCTGAGGCCTGAGAGCTGTGTAGTCCTCATCTGCACCTCCTCTACATCTCTTGCCAGCTGGATATAGCTGAACTAGATTGAGGAGAGAGCAGATCATCTCAAATAATAAATAATGATGAGAAATATATCCAGTGTCAGAAAAGATTTTGGAATTTGGGAGATGTGGGTGAAGGAAAGGAAAAGACAAATAAAAGGAATATAAATCTATTTTCCACCAGAGTTTCTGCACCCTAAAGAGTAGCTTTTCAATTTCTTTCAAAAACTACACATTTACACTGCTGTGATTTAAAAAACAAAATGGGCACAATTTTTTTTTCTTATGCTAAGTCTAAGAAAAAGTAAAATTAATTGTCCAAATAAGCCACAGACATTTTATGTCTTCTACCAGGAATGAAGTGGTCTCCTGCATTCAACACTTTAACATACATCTGTTTTGTTGTGAGTAATTGATGGAAGAAGTGATTAGGATCTCTTGGTGAAATTGTGATGATGATAAATGATGATCACTAATTATGATGGGTCTTTCCATGAGCAGATCTATTAATGCTAATATGACTTCCTTCTATTTCCAGCAAAGGAAATCCATCTCCTTCTATCAAAAAGTCATCTGCTAATTTCCTCTATGAGGAGCCTAACAAAAGCTGCCTGTTCCTCCCCTTAGTGTATGTGTGAGGGAGTTATTCTGACCCTTGACATTGCTCAGTTGATTAACTGGAAAACAAAAGCAGGAGATGGACAACTAAATGTCTAATTAGCCAATCCTCATCAATTTAGAGCAAGTCTATTTGCAGCACATTTAGCTTATAGCAGATGTTGTTCAAGGATGTTTATTCAAATGTGACGAGAAACTTACTACACCATTCACTTGTTCTGTGAAGTGTTTTTCCTTGTAAGTGCTACCAGTATATGTCAGCATTTGCATGATTCCCATTGTGGTATTGAGGGTTATAGAAATCTCACAAATAAACACTTTAAAAGTATTTTGTGGCCTGATTCATGTCCATTATTTTCCTTTTTGTCAGGCCTTTTGTTAAATTTATTAAACAGAAGTAGCTAGAGGTGTTGGGAACAGTTTTAAGTTTACTATTTGTAAATAAACCTGTGTGTTCCTTAGCTTCAAATAAACAGCAACTAAAGACAGAAAAGCCTAAATAAAATAGGCACCTTTCAATTAACCATCTGAGATGACATTTGTCTAAATTTAGCAATTGTAGCAGTTGAAGAAAAATTACTGGGGATTTGATTTTTGGAAAAGTGAAGCATTTTCACATCCAGAAGGAGAGGGAACAGTATTTAGCAAAACCGAGACTGCCTGTAGCACTGAAGAGGTATGTTAACCAGCCTTTAACTGCCTAAAAAGCTGACATTTCTGTGCAGAGGGACTATCTTAAGACATTACTTCGTTGAAACTCCCTGATTCTCGATTGCTCTTATGAGGAGTGGAGAAGGCACCACTGGCTGGGCTTGTTCCAGTCATTGTTTTCTGTCAGATCTAGTGGCAGACCAGATCCATAGCTTGCTGCTGGAGTCAGAGTTGGATTAAATTTTAGTCATGGAATCATGGAGTCATGTAGATTGGAGAAGACCTCTAACATAATCAAGTCCAACCACTAACCCAGAACTGCCATGCCCACCACTAGGCCATGTCCCTGGGTGCCAAGGCCATACATCTTTTAAAAACCTCCAGGGATGGTAACTTAAAAACTTTCCTGGCCAGCCTGTTCCAAAGATTGACAGCCCTTTCTGTGGAGGAATTTTCCCTAACATATAATCTAACTCTCCCCAGCACAACTTGACCCATTTCCTTTCATCTTGTTGCTTGTTATTTGGGAGAAAAGAACTGATTCCCATCTGGCTAGAACCTCCTTTCAGGTAGCTGTAGAGAGCAATAAGGTCTGCCCCGATCTGCTTCCTCTTCTTCTGGCTAAACAACCCCAGCTCCCTCAGCTTTCCCCCACATGAGTCACTCTCTAGACCTTTCACCAGCTTCGTTGCCCTTCTCTGGACATGCTACAGCACCTCAGTGTCTTTCTCGTAGCGAGGAGTCCAAAACTGAACACAGGATCCAACATGCATGCTCAGCAATGCTGGAGTCAGTGCAGAAGTGCTTCCCTGAACTTCAGGCTTTGTGTTCTCCTGGCAGGTAGACAGGTGTTTTCTCAGCACTGGTGCAAATGAAGACTTCAGAGTGGGTCACATCTCGCATTTTTGGTCACTTCTACTAGAAAACCACAACCCATTTTGTGGTGTGGGGCAAATGTCCTTAAATTCTTTTACCCTATTAGAGGTTTAGCTCCCTGACACATCTCAATTGTTGGCCCTTCCCCATCTTTGAGGAAGTCTTTGCAAAAGGCTTCAAAGGCAGCTGGTGTGTATTCTGAAGAAAAATGGTGGATGAGCTCCCTGGACATGCCTTCCTGATGGGACTTCACTGGTATGAGAATAGAGTACCGGTGTCTGGGCATGCCTGGGGCTGTGAGGGAGGGTCAATAATGGAGCTGAACAGAACATTTTGACACTGGCCTTGGGATTTCCTTCAAAGGCAATGTAGACTTACCCTGTCTTCCTGGAGACCTGCACTGAATTCTTGAGAACAAATTTCCTCAAAGTCTATTTGATTGATTGTTGCTGTTTTAAAGTGTTGCAGAAAAGTATGTATCTTATCCCTACAATTTAGCAAGGTCATAACAGTGCTGTAATCTCAGGAGATTGCCAAAAATGAAAGGAATGAGAGCATGCTTATTAGATTTGCTAATGACACTAATCTGCAAGGGACTGTGAGTATGTTGGAGGACAGGATTGGAATTTAAAGTGATCTTGACAAATTGAAGGTATGGTCTGAAATAAATAGGATGCTATTCACTGGGGATAGATATAAGGAACTGCACTTAGGTAGGAATAATCAGGAGCACAAATAAAAGAGGAGAACAACTATTTAAGTAGCAGACCCATATTTGTAGGTTTTATGGACCACAGAGTACAAGTCAACAACATCAGGTCCTACATTTCCCTGACTGCCAAACAAACCCAAACCCAGAAATCCTGCAGTGAATAATATTAACTTCAAAGTGTGGGGATGTGCAAGGTTATACTCCTTCTTTCCTTGGGACCAGCAATGTCTCAGCTGGACTGCTCTATCCCAGTCCAATGAAATGTTCGAAGTGAAAGTACAGAGGATTCAAAAGGATTCAAATGCTGGATGGTCTAGAAAATGTTACTTAAGAATAAATAGGTTAAATTAGTTGGGTTTAGTCTTCACATATGTCAAAAACTGCGATGTGGATGTCTCAAAATAATTTGTGATGAGTAATTAAGAAAGCAAGGTGATGTGTAGTTTCATTTGACTAGAATCTGCAATTGCAACTGGAAATGTCTAAAGGTATTTTTGCAATAAAAAGGTTTAAACCCACTGAGTTAGAAACTGGAAACAAGTTAGACAAATATCTGTCAGGAATGACACAGATGCAGAAGTAGCTGATCTTTGTTCACGTAGAGGGGTCATTTGGATGATTTCCTGAGGCCTCTTCAAGCCACAGCATGAGCTGTGCATTTTGGAAAACAGGTCTCAGAGAAGAGCTACTGAGCTGCTGGTTCTTGACATTGCTGAAGAATTTATTGCTTCTTTTCCGCTTTTCTTACCGTTGCAGTTCCTTCTGCATCTTCCCTCTTTCCCTAAGTCTATTTTCCCTGACCTTTTCATCATTTCCACCTATTCCTTCTTTCTTCCCTTTTTCTCTCCTCCCTCAATATACAAGAGCAAATGAGGTTGTCCCTCAGATGAGAATAAATTCAAACTGATTACTTCTGTGCTGCTGTAGTGGGTATTGTATTGACCCTCACCTTGACCCTTGTCCAACTACTGGCTCTTGAGGGATGCTTCACCATGCTGCTCAGTGTGTTCTCATCTCAGTGTTTGAGGAGATATGCAAATAGTTCGTCTGTACAGGCAAATCAATTGGAGATTGATTGGAGATAAACCATTTTGACCTGATGCAGAATTTATCTGAATATTCAATTACAAAATACTGTCACTGTTAATAAAGCACTACAAACACTTCAGGAAGACACAGGGTGAAGAACAACAGCTGCACACACGTAGCCTATTTTGCCCAAGATTGAATTTTGCACAGAAAAAAATCAGAATTGGGTTGCACACACAATTGAGACCAAACCCTCATTAGACAAAATCAGAGGTTAGTGCATGGTGCAGAATCATGGCATTTCTTCAAAAGACACACCTTTCCCTACACTGTCATACACGCAGACTGCACATCACTTAGCTAGCCCAGCCATCCTGAGTCAATTTGGAGCTTTAACACTTAATTATGTGTGGCCTTGGGCAAATTCCTTCTTCACTTTAACCTTTCCAAACTTCTGTATCTCTTATTTATGCTGCAAACCCTTTGATTTCAACAAAGCCTTGTATTATATGCTTACACTGCATCTATGTTAATGGAATCTTATCAATGTCAGCCCTACTATGCATAACTCTGATTGTAATGATGGAAGAGAATTTGAGGTTTGATACTTTTTGCCAGCTTACTAATTATGGGAAAATATTGCATTTTTTGAAGGCAATAAATATTTGCACAGAACATTTTTCATGGAATATTTCTCTACAGTTGCTGCTTAGGTCTGATATTTAGGATGCAGGAATTTTAGTGAACTCACTGAGCAACCATTCATTTAGGGATGTAACTAATATATATATTAAATATATACTGGTGGCACATGTGCTTAGTATTATTTATGTATGTATTCTTTTTCAAAGAAAAATCCCATTTGACACAGCCTTAATTATGATGATTCAAATCTCTGGTTTTGCTAGCAATTCTACTTCAAGCTGTATTAGCAGAAAATGCCACCTACAGCACTGGGGATTGTAGCCAGAAACAATATACTCCATCTTCATTTTATCTTTCAGCACTGAGTCCTTTTTAAATTATTCAGCTGTGCAAACTGTAGGCAAGGAAAGCAAAACCAACACCTGCCCTCTTGAGAAATAAACGCCAAACCCTCTAGGTAGGGATATAGCTGACATTTATCCAGATGGTGCATGGTAGCTCAAGATATTTCTTTTATTTATCTGCTTATGAAAAAAACAGAACAAGGGGATTCCAGTGGGGGAGATTCAATTAATACGCAAAAATAATTTAATAGACATTAATTTATATTAAAGTGTGTAATTTCAGTATGTATAAATGTACTGAATGAATCTTCCCTTGAATGGATCTTCCCTTGAATAAGACGAATAGATAGAAAAAATACCCAGGCAGCAGCCATGGTAGACCAACAGAAGTGGGATGCATTATTTAAACATACTTGTCGTGAGTATGTGTTGCATAGTGAGCTAATTAGATTTCAGTGCTGTGCAATACTTTGGAGCTCTTTTTCATAAACTTCCCACTCCGCTAACACCAGTGAAGGAAAAAAAAAACCCCAATTAGTCTTAAAATTGGTCTAAATTTAAAAAGTCATCTAAATACTGCACATTAATTTATTACTGTGCAGACAATGAGGAAAACCTGTACTTGAAGGGCTGGTGAACCTAGCTGGTCACTCAGAGGACTCTTCCCTAGACCTCTCTCTGTAGGACAGATGTTAACTGAGAATTAATAGAAGAGTTTTTAACTCTGCTGATATGCAGGAATTTCTTTCTAGTACCTCTATGCTTTGAATTCAGCTCCAGATCTTCTAATGTAGTGTCCTTTGTTGCTGGCATAGATACCAACATGTTTTTCTGCTTTAATAGGTAGAGTGAAAACGTGGCTTGGAAACCATCTGAAAAAATCAATGCAAAAATAATCCAAAATTGTAGGAGGAGAGGGGTTATGCAGATATTAAAAAAGCTATCAAGAGCTTCTTGTGTGTATACATGGGGCACTGGGATATAAATACATTCATATGTCTTCTCTGCACTTTGCTTTTAAGTGTTTTTGCCAACATGAATTTTTTTTCTGGCGAAGTGCGATTTGCAGGTGTTTGCTGAAATGAACCCTGGTAGTGACCTACATATTACAGAGCCGTTTTCCCTGATAGCTGACTCAGGTTATCATCAGCACTGTGTCTCAACTGATGCATAGCCTTTGATGAAGACAGAGCGGTCTAGTCTGCAATGTTATTAGTGTTACTGGTAACATAGATGATAATGCTACTCTGCTTGACATTTACAAGTGAAACAAAGTGTTATGTCCTTCATTTAGAACCATGAGGACAATGAGACTTAAAAGGGAATACAGAACAGAGCCAAAAATGGTTTAGATATCAGTGCAGAGGAATTAGATTTCATCTTCTACATAAATGTTGACCCACTTTGACTTGAAACTGCAATCTTTGCAATTAATAGACCTATTTATGCAGGTGTCTAGAGATTCTTGCTGTGGTTAGTAAACGCGCTTAAAATTTTGGGATCTGGGGAAGGTATACGGACACTAGTACACTGACCCAAACTTCTGACCTTTAAAATAATTGTCTGATACTGTGAGAAAAGTCCTTGCAAACAGATCTGGAAAACTAATGCATTGCTCATATGTGTTAAGATTGTTAGAGATGGGGAAATGGAGCTAAAATGAAATCACATAGCCTATTTCTACTTTGTGATAGCACAGGTTTTAGAATTTTCTCTCCTCCCTTTAGATATCCGAAATGAAGACACTGACCTCTGGTGGGTCACCCATTTCTATATAGAAAAGGGAAAGAAATAGAGGGTTTAAGACTTGATTTGTGAGGCCTAGTTTGGATGCTTACTTTGGGACTAGATGAATGATGCCACAGAAATGCCTCTGAGGTGAGATGGATTGCAGTTTCAGTAATCTCACCCAGTCCTCTAAGGATGCATTTTTGTCAAGATGTAAGAAGCTAGATGCTTGTGACATAGGCTTTGAGGAATTAAACAGGTAGCTACAAGAGATATAACTTCTGTATTAAAAAAAATTTTTAAACATTGATGACAAGTAAAGATATCTGCCATACACTAAATGCACAAAATCTCGCATCTAAGACCTTTGGGCTGAATGCTCAATAGTTGGCTTTGAATTCCTGGGTTGTTTTTGTTTGTTTTTGAAAGTAATTTGGGTTGGGCTTTGCTTTAACTTCTAATATCTATTCCTGTCCTATTTCCAGTTGAACTCAAAGGTTAGCAAGCTTAGTGTCTCAGACTATCAAAGCTGATTACCAAAAGTTTCAGGAGTGGTCACTTTTGATGTCTCTAGTCTTGAGTTGAAGCATTTCAATGGACTTCTAAGAACAAGGGCTTTCTCACTGCTCCATCAGCTTTTGTCTTGTGAACTGGTTGGGCACTGATATAATCAGGCTTTTCTGACAATAATAGAGGAATTTTAAATTTGCATGTCTCCATACAGGTAGGAGCACAAACCTGATGATAATACAAAATTATTGCTTATGTGGAACACATTATCTTGAAGGCAGCTGATGAATTATAGTGTTCACAAAAGCATAAACATGAGAATGAGATACATAAACAAACATAGATCAGCAGGAGGATATACATTTTCCCTAATTTGCTAAAATATTGTAACTGCTGCCAATTACATACTGACTAATCCTGGTCTACACCTCATACAACTGATGGAGCTGTGACAAGTTGCTTTGTATGAATAATTGTTTACAAGAGAGTATGTCAGACAGCTCAATTACTTTTTTGTTTTAACTCATTTTGAGCCTCCTTCAAAAAATTGAAGCTGGAGTCTGGAAACACTGCAGAGCCGGCCATCTGTTTTAACTGGGCAAAAATTCAGGTTTTGCTGTATTTTTAAAGTAATTTTGATAAATCTGTTGGAAATCTGTTACACTGTGAAACTTTATCTATTAAAACCATATGTTGCTTCTCTTACAGATCTTCCTCTCCTGCATTTGTCCTGCCCTCTTGGACTATTGGCATGACATTACCATTTTTTCAATCTTCTGGAATTTTGTAGAAAGTCCAGAATTTAGTAAGTGTTTAAATAAGTAAGCCAGAGAGTTCCTCAAATGGTCCATTTAGGAATTAGATGCAAGTCTTCCTGGCCTGATCATTTAAAAGTTATTAAATGCATTAGCTGTTTAACATTCTTTGACACAAATGGACTAGAAAGTGCTTCATCATACAAGAATCACCCTTTTGTGATCTCACTTCATTTTAAATACAGCATGGAAATGTTTCATAAACACTTCTGCTCCTGCACTATTATGAATAAATCTACCATTGCTGTTGTGCAATGAGGCTGTATCATTATTAGAATTTTCAGGTCTTTCACTTCTTTCAAAATACACTTCAGACACAATTTTTTATTGGACTCAGCCCTGCCATTCACAGAGCCTTGTCATCTTTAGCTTCCGTTATCAGTTTTTATGTTTTAAGCAATCTACTATGTATTGTTTGCTATCTATTTTTTTTTTCTTTCTCAATTAGTAGGGGTTTTTTTTGTATTAGAGAAGTTAAAACCTTTGCAGCACAGACATCTCTACTGTTCATCAAGGCATGCAAAGTGCTTCAGATTTCCAAGACATTGTGCAGTCTACAGAAAATAAAAATGAATTGTAGGGGCAGGCGACTCCTCTTTGGGGAGAGAAACACAGTTTGGGAATCACAATCCATTGCAAGGATTGCACTCAATCAGGCTTTACATTTTGTTTTGCACCAATTATATGTGATATTTTCAATAAGCTATTAGCTGAATTTCCTTCAGGGGCAGGAAAACAGTGTGTGGACCAAGGGCAGACACGCATACTGTACTTTATTTTGGAAAGATGTTTGGTGTTCTTCATGTAAACGTGTCACATGCAAGCTGAAGAAACATGGTGGCTTTTGGGAATCTAGATCCAGAACTGATTTGAAGACAATGCTGAAAGAGTGTTTGTCAATGGTTCACTGCCAAAATAGGATTCAGAGAGTAGCACCTATTTTCTAATCCACATACTGTTCAATGGTTTCATTTATAAATAGGGTGACGGAGCACAGAGTATGATTATGAAATTTCACATGGAGCCAAGCTAGAGATGAATACACTGAGAATGTTATAACAATTTAAAAGGATCTTGACAAATTGGAGACATAATATGGAAATAATCAGATGTTATTCAATGGGGACACATACATTAGGCAGGCATTGTCTGTTTTGTAGACAGGATGAATAAAGGCAATTTAAAGAGCAGTTCCACAGGAAAGGACAAAGAGTTTGAAACTGGCCATAACTGTAGATAAGCTCAACATGATTCAACAATGTCATATTGATGAAAAAAAGTCCAGAGCTATTTGGGATCAAATGGAATTTATTACCTCAAGTGTAGCCTGCAAGACATGAAGAAATTCTTCCTATTGATTCAGCATTTAAAGGCTTCAGTCAGAGGAATTTTCCAATTATATGTGGGCCAGTTGGAGAGAATCAGTAGAGAAAAATGAGAATGTTCAGTAGTCTAAAAATGTGACCTATGAAAAATGATTGAACAAATTGGCTTATTTAAGCTGGAAAGGAAAGGACTGCTGGAACCAAACAATCCTCAAATACATAAAAGTTGTTGGCAAAGGGAGGAAATAATCCATTCTTCATGTTCTATGCCTAGAAGTAATTGGTATAAACTACAGCTTAATTGGTAGGAAGGTGAAGCACTGGAATAAATTGCCTAGAGAATTGCTGGAATCTCCATCTTTTAAAGTCCTTAAGAACCAACTAGTGAAACACTTGTCAGAAATGACACTGGTATAATTGTTCTTTCTGGAGCAAAGCAATAATAGACTTAATGACATCTCGAAGTTCCCTTCAGTTCCATGTCTCCAGAGAGTTATTGGATGTAAAATACATCACAATGGGGGGTATGTGAAACATGCTACAGCTCTAATACAGTAATGGAAATTAACAAAGACACAAGAACTAGAAAATCAAGTGTTCTAACTCTAATTGTGAGAAGTGAATTTACACTAAAATCCCTGGTCCTCATTTTTAAATGTTGATTAACTCTTATGGATCATAACCGATCCTCTCATTATTTGAAATATAAAACGTGGAGGTAGGACTCAATACCATAACAAAACTAGAATTACTAGAAATCAAGTCCCATAATTTGTTGCAAAATATTTAAGTTCACTATATACCTGTAATATTTGAACAGATTTGTGAATAATCCAAAACACATATTGTGAATTTGAGTCAGTTAAGCAAAAATTAGTAGCACACTTTATGTGATTTAATGATTACGGACTATTTTTCCCCAATAATAACATGCAGTGAAAAAAAAACCAAAGTAGAACAATCCCTCAATATGTTTTATCAACTTAGCTCAAAGAGGATCCTGCTTTGCATAAGCAGTTGAAGCAGTAAAATGAAAAAGAGAGGTCTTTACTTTGAGGGAACAACCATGGAATTCAGCTGAGTTTTCTTAGGTGAAACGATAAAGTTTGAAGAATTCAGTCTCTTGCACTTTAGTGTTTACAAGAATAAATGGAAAGAAAACAGAAAACAATTTGTAAGTGGTATAGATGGCTGTGAAAGAAGTTTGTTCCATACTTGGGCAGTCATGAGATAAAAAAGTCAATCAATCTGACTGGGTGAAGAATAGCTAATTCAAAGCAAGCAGAAGCACAAGGACAGGTTTCATTAAAATCAAGGTAGTGGAGCAGAGAAACAAAACCTGATGGAATGGATACAGAGCAGGGTTGTCCACATGGACTTGTGTTTTCTGATAAGAAGAAATGACAGTTTCCTTAGCTAAGCCTGAGCTACTTTGCAGGAACAGAAACATTTTCACTCAGGAAAAGCAAACCAACAAATAAACAAACTCCCCTACATATACAAAGCATTTGAGGATCATACCCTTCAACAACTATTAAGATTCAGCAGCAGAAATATAGTTATTTTTTAGTGATGTGCTAAGATAAGATTTGGAATGTGTGTTTTCCACAGATAAAAAAATACTCTTTCTCCTGTTTATTGAAACTAAAAAAAGGTTTATGCTATAGAAGCTTAGTTATCAAGCCTAGAATGGAACAATATGTTGGTATGTAGCTTGAATTCTACAGCACAGGCTGTATTACTAAATAAACAAATTCTTGTTTAACTACAGTGCCTCTCTCAGAAAAACACTGAAGCTTTAATTAAAAGTTGTCAGTGACAGGCCATATCAAAACCTTATCCTTGCAATCATTCCTAAATTAATAATTCTTCATTTAAAACAAAAATAACATTTTATTACTGATTTGAACAGTATCAGCTTCCAGGTATTTTATCTTGTCATATTTTTCTCTGATGGGCTGACAAGCTCTCTATGATCCTGTTGCTGTGCTGCATGTGAGTACTTACACAGTACAATCAAGTTGCCGTGGGCCTTCTCTATGTTTAGTTAAAATGGATTGACACATTAGAGTCTATAAAAATAGGCCAAGTTTTTCAATATTTAATGCTTCTCTTTGGCTCTTGGAACTCTTGCTCAGTTATTGCTACCCAAACTGTATTTCTTTAGATATTGCACACCTACATTCTTTGGGCTTAGAAGTACTACTACATGTTTCCAGAAGAATCAGGAATATATTCTATTACTACACTGTCAGTAAAGGCTCAATTAATTGGTGAATGCCACCAGAAGATTTTTGTTCTTATACAGATCCCTTCTAAAATGTGAAAATGCACTTCCTTGCTTTGTCAACTATTGTATAATCCTAGATGGAAATACAGAAGCCATGTTTTATGGTGTTACGTACTGCAAAATATGTATCATCACAGTTCAAGAAACTGCATGTCTGGGTGTCCAGTGAGTATTCAGCAGATACCATGGAAATGTCTTTAGTTTCAGCCATGTTAAGGTGATAGAAAATTCAAGCCTTTATTTGTGAAATCTCTGTAGATTATTCAGTTACAGGCATCAGAAATATGACAGCCATGCAATCCCTGCTTATTCTAAAGCCAAATTTTTTCTCTTCTACTTTGTGTCTGGCAAAAAGCGTAACCTGGCCACATGACAAGGGTCTCTCATTTTGTACACTCCGAACAGTTTAAGGAAACTAAAATTATGGGGTAATTATCCATAATCAGCCTTCCTTTCAATAACTGATCATTTCACATCTTAATTGATTGTCCAGGCACTGATGGCTCCAGCATGACCTTAATGTGACTTGCTAATGACTGCCTTCAAATAAATCTCTCCTTGAACTCCTTTTAGCTGAGTAGCCTTGTATTTCAGTTCTGTGTAAAGCCTTTTCACTCAATGAATCTATAGGACTTAGAAAACCTGCCTTCTGTCAGTCATGTATTCCACAACTATAGGAAAGTGTATGGCTCAATAGTGGCTGTTGTTTGAAACATAAAAATGACAGCAAGTAATCACATTGGGGTGCTAATGGGCACAGAGGAGATCAGTCATCAATCATCAGTTGGACACTGTGTGATTTTACATTTAGCTTATTAAATGTGGTGTCTGTGCCTAGCTTCTGGGCATTAAAATTACATGGGGTTAAGGACCTGTTCTCTTATTTGGCCTTCCATCAGTCTTTGTGACTATTGGAAATGTTATCTGTAATGACTTTGTTTTTTTCCAAGTCATTGATTAAAAAATGTGACCTGTCCTAGGGCCATAGGTTCCTTGGGGAACTGCATTAGTAACTTGCCTATTCGGTGATGGTTGCCCAGCTGCATGCTGAGAGACAGCCCATCAATGAATGTGGTCTGGGCCTGGACACGGATGTGGATAGCCCAGCCCAAATGTTAGACCCTTGCTAAAATTAAACTGTTGGCCAATGGGCTCTGAAAGACGTGACCTAATGACTCCAAACTTCTGGGGAATTGCTGCTCAGTCAACAATCCCCTCTGTTAATAATTTACCAGGCAACAACAATACTTCAGTTACAGCTATTGACACACTGCCATGTCAATCCTCCAGTGCCTCACCAGCCGTCATGATTTATTTGTGATTGATGAAGCAGTGAAAGAAGATACTAGAGCACTACTGTCAAAAGATTGCTGAATTTGATTAATTTCAGCATGGAACATGTTTGTTTTCCCATGTGATGGCAATGAAAAAAAGGTGAAGATGTCAAGCCTACAACAATATTTCTTGTGATTGAAAACCCTTGAGGTAGTTTTGAACCCCAGGATATGGAGATACGGTAAATCATTGTGAAAATGGTGGGAAAAAGAGATATGACTCTATGGTTTACAGCAGAGCTATAGTAAGGATGGATAAAATGTGAAATTTTGGGGCTGATCCTGAAAAGGGCAAATATTAAGTAAGATGAATAATATGATTAATCTGAGGAAGGCACCAGGTAATGAGAGGTGACTACTTCTGTTAATCAAATTAAATATTTTTGGCATTGAGCATCTGATGTATGTGTAAGTGCAAAAGATATTAATATGCTTAGTTTTCTCAGAATTCTTATTAAATAATTTTGATAAATTCTATGAAGGCTTTCATTTTTAGATGGCAGATTTCAGTGGAAAATAGCTAAATATTCCAGCTGTCCTTTGAAGCTAAAGACATGTTGACATTTTAGAGCTGTCAGACTGCTATTTATCTGTCCAACCATGTAGTTAGGTATCTTTTCTGGCTGCAAAGCTTAAAAAAGGCTTACAACTTCATTTCAGATGACCAGATTAAATGAATAATTGCACCAAATGATTTTTTAAACAGAAAGAATGAAGGATCAAGGAAGACCTTTCTGCATGTACATGACATAACCTCAGCAATACTGCAGCTGGAGTTATTTGACTAAGGACAGTGGTGAAAAGGCATGAGAGCTTTACAAACCCTTTCAAGCTCCCCACCAATGGAAGATCCTTTCAAGCTCTCCCACACAAACAGCCAATACCTGCATTGTTTCATGTTGTGCAACCCATTTCTGTGTTGTATATATTTACATCACAAATTTATTATTAGGTTCTTATCAGTGTTGACAACCCATACTCAAAAGATAGAAAAGAGAGAATTAAGATTGCTACTGAAAACACGTTGCATGATTGAATAACTAAAGAGTACATATACCCCAGGTCACAAAATTACTTTGAACAAACAGCTGTAGTTATGGAATTCCCTTGGTTTTCTGCTAGATAACTTGTGTGTTAAACCATATTTACTTGTTTTTTAGTGGTTTTGTCAGCAATTTCTGAAAATTCTACCTTGAGGATGATTGACTGGGCCTAGAATGCTTATTTTAGTGGTAAATGTGCTGTGCAGAACATGTAATTTAGTTTATATATATGACAGATACATCAAGCACCTTTTGAAATCATGATGAAAAGATCTAATAAAATATATTTTTATCAGTCAGATTGAGCTTTTGAATAAAATTTAATGCCATATTTGACTGAAGGCAGTAGCAGAGAATTAAGAAAAGCATTTCTTAAATCTTGTTGCAAGGTTACTGACCCCTTAGTTCACTCAAACAATGCCGTATGCTTCTGTCTTTAAACTCAGCTGAACCAGGGCTTCATTTCTTTTTTTCTGCAAGAGTGGTGGGGTCTTCTCATACAAAGTGCTTACTCCTCACAAGTCACATTTCAACCCACTAAATGTACAATTCTGTTCTCACCACATTTTTAAAATTATATCTATTTTAAAAATTATAAATGCTTTCCATATCCAATAACACTGAGCTAAAGTAAGTACTCAGTTCTCATCACTGGATAATAGTTATATACTTTGAGTTTATGGTAATGCTAGTTATTATTGGTTGCTGTACTTAAAGTAGCTCAAGTAAAACTGTATTGCCTAAAAGGGTTAATGTCCCCTCCTGTTCCATTGTAACATTAGCTTGGGTAGAGAAACAAAAACGTTTCAAAGAAGAAAGTGTGAAGTCTTAAAAACATGTTTCCAAACAGCCTAAAATTTGATTTCTCGACTTACATCTTACAAAAATACAGGAAAGAGTACTACAGTCATTTTATCTGTCACATTAGGCATAGCACTTTTGATTTATGGTACTTAAGGATTTATTTGATTGTTAATGTTGCATTTATCCTAACAAATGAACAGTGTACTCCAGATGGGTTTTTGTACACTCAATTTACATCTGCACACTTTAAATCCCATCCTGGTAATTAGCCATGGATAGTCAGGTCTAAGGTACTTAAATTGTTCTGAGTGCTAGTACTGAAATTGTTCTGAGTGCTACTCTGCTCTAAATGGCTTTCTGCATGTTTGAGTGTTTTATTAGTCAAGATCTAAGGGAGACAGCACCCAACTTTGATCTTAGTGCCAGCAAAAGCATACTGTTGTCTGTGGCATTTGTAGCAGCAAATCATAAAGTGATGGTTTCCTGTAGAAATATAATCAGTGTTCCTCTGAGTGTGCAGCCTAAAAAGACAGAATAAGAAGAGCTATAAGGATACAGAGTGGTAGGATGGATTATTGGGGTGTTTTTAAGTGGCAGAATAAGTTAAATTATCAGAGAAGAGTACAAAAAACTAGAGCAAGGCATGGCCATGGACAGAAGAAAATAAAGGGAAAGATTTTTTTTGTCAAATAGTATGAAGACGAGCTAGAGAGGGTGTCTGGCATCACTATTTTCTGGAAATAGCCAACCAGAAAAAAATCTGGTGAAATATATCACCACTGAGAATTTTAACCAAGTTTTTGCAAGAGTTTGTAAGTGTGAATTAGAAATGTAAGTTTCCAATTTCTGTGTTCCTGAGGAAAAAAAAAGAGGGCTAATCTGCAAACCAACCAAATCAAATTTTTAGCCTATTTTCCTGTTTGAATGGGAATCTCTGAATAGCCCAAAACTTGGTCTATAATGAAGTTAGGTAAATATATGTGTTGGTGCACAAGTAAAGATTCTTCAGTACCTCAAGTTGTATGTATGCATACATCACTTTAGTTTAAAAAAGCAGATTGTATCAGTAGCTGCTCTAGACTAGAAAACTTTCTGCTTGTGTATTCACTCTCACTTCAATTAAGCTAAAATGGTGTTTGTGCAGCTAGGCAAATTTTATTTTATTTTATTTTTTTTTCAGTACAGCCTGCAGTCCCATCTTTTGCAAGAATCACAGCACATGCACAGGCTCAGTGAGAGGTTGTTTTGCATTTTTGTTGCTCCCAAAATGAGATATTTGGAATTTGGATTACTTGTAACAAATTATTACCAGTTATGAACTTTACTCAGTTGAAAGAATAAATTAAACTTATAAGCAGACCTCTCCTTCTGAAAGTGAAGATCATAGGATCACAGATTCATAGAATCGACTGGTTTGGAAGGGATCTTAAAAGATCATCTAGCTCCAACATGCCTGTGTGGTAAGGATGCCACACACTAGATCAGGTTGCTAAGGGCCCCAAAATCTTCATTTCTCTTTAAAAAAAGAATGCTAAAATGGTTTTATAATAGATATGTAGAGGCAGAAACAATTCGCCTCTAATGAAATAACAAAACTTATCAGCATACAGTGCTGATTCATGTTCATGCCTCTGTAATATCACCTGATTAGAATTACTGAGAATTGTACTAATCAGCTTGCCCTTTCTGCAATCAATTACACCTAGGTGAAGTATGTAAAATGCTATTATTCAGATTTGACAATGCTTTATGCCCATTTTTTTCTACTCTTTAGAAGAGTACACAAAGTATAGGACCATGTTTGGTTCCTGAGTGTTTAGAAGTCTCAGAGGGTCATTTTACGGTGACAACTCTACAGGGAAAAGAGAGTTTTTGTGCTTTCTCTGGTCTCTCCCAGGTAGAACAATATTTAACATCTTCATGCCATCTATTTTTGAAGAAGTAGCACCCATTTTTTATCTCCATTCACTGCAAAACAATAAATACACTTTACATTCAGAAGGGGGAAGCACATATGTTCAGGATGGCTTTTATTAAAACTTTAAAGATGGGACTGGAGGAGTTGCTAGGTGAAAGAACAGTGTGTGTCTCCTATGTAAGCTACGTTGAAATTGCATCCAAATAGTGCATACTCTGCTTTTCAGCCAGCTCCTTCTGGTTCTTAGGAAATGGAAGGCCTTAGTGGAGAAGAGGGGAAAGCAGTTTCTTTGAAACGAGATGCTTGATTTTAGATATATACTTAGCATAACTGCTTAAGTTGCTTGTCATGACCTGGGAGAGAGGGCAGCACTGGCCAAGTGCCACAACCTGCTGGGCTACACTGCATTTGCCTAATGAGCCTCGTAAGCTTTCATTAATGTTATGTGGAGCACTGGATATGAAGCTGCTGGGGAGGGTCTGTCAGAGACGGTACGTGCCTTGGGGCAAGCCATGTGCAAAACAAACTCTTTGTAAGAGAGTCAGTCTCATTTGGAGTATCATTCCCAGTTCTTTAAATGCACTGTGAAAAGTGTGGGTGTTCATGGAATTAGCTACTTCAGTGCTAGAGCCTTCCTGTGTCAGAGGGCAGGGACTGCAAGGAAGAGGCCATGGTCTGCCTCTATGGGTGGTTTTTTAATCTAAGATCAGGTGTCCATACACGATTTTTAAAGCAGAGGACAGCAGGCAGAGATTTATAAAAATGCTTGACTGCAGGAGAAATGAAAAGTTTCCAAATTTCATGTTCAATAGCAACAAAAGTCTCTCTTTCCTAATAGTGTGGATGTACGAATTTGTGACTACTGAGCAAACAGCATAAAATGGAGGAACTGTAATGCTCTGAATACTTTGCTAGGGATGTATTTTGCTCTTGGTCCAGCATAAACAAGTACACAGTTACTGTTTGCATCAGTCTTGCTGTTGGTGGCTCCATGGAAATCTTTGGGCTTTGAATGGCAACAGCCTGTTCTTGAGCATGAAGCATCAAAGGCCTCCACAACCCACTGGATCTGCTGCTGTGCAGGACGAAGCTGTGGCTGGACATTCTTGCATGTGTCCTACAGCTCTCAACACAATATTCTCTCTCTCTAGAATAATTTGAGGCAGATGAGATCTCAGAGGAATGTGATGGTGAGGAAAGTGAGTATAACTTTAAGAGAATATATGTTTACATAACAGTAACATCGTTTTTAACCGTTTGCTAACCCTGAGCATTCCTGACCACAGCAAGGCTGAGCTCTGCTATAGCCTTCTTTTTGGGCCTCTGACTTAATTTCCATACTGTCTTCTTTCAGTCTTGGGCCTGTCATGTTTATACTGTATTTTGGCAGGAGCACAGCAGTACTGTAAGTTACCTCATCTGCCTCTGTGCCCCTCTATACCAAGCACTTCTTGCAGATATGTCTGCTCCAAGTCATATGCTTCACCTTTGACCTTCCCGAGGGAGTTATTAATAGAAAAGGCTTGCCTTTCTCAAGTCGATTAGCATGCAGTATACTGATCTTGCTGGACAGATATGTTATTTCCTTCTTGCTGCTCATGAAACGCACAGAGCATGAGCAGGACCAAGAAAACAGATTTTGACCTCCTGTGCAAACTGTACCAGGCTGGGGAATGATGTGGAGGATGGAGGGCCAAGAGGTTCTTCTGTCTTCCCATTTGATCCTTGAACTACAAGCACTGCTGGGAGAAGTGACTTCAAACATACAACGTGTTACATACACCAGAGTGGTTACTTCCAGTTGTGGTCATGGCTGTACTCCTTCAGTTTTCCAATAATATTCAGGACTGGAAAACAAGAGACCAGCACTTTGTTGTGTGACTTCACTCTATTCAGCATGTGGGGCAACCAGCAGTGGACACCTCTGGGAAGCTGAGTTTTGCTGCTCTGGAAGGTCAGGTGAAGCCCCCAAGTCCCAGGATTTTCAGTCTCTGTGTCCCAGTTCCACAGCAGGGACTGGGTATCTCAGACGGATGAAGCTGAGGAATCTGAGCTCAGGAACAAGATGTCATTCCCATAAGTATAAGCACACTCGTCGTCATAGGTAGCTACTCTAAGGGACACTGACAATGTGACTTAACCGATAAAACCCATCACAGTGCCAAAGAGTCCTTAATCTTCCTTGGGATTACAGTCTGATGCACTGACACCTGTATTATATTGTCTGTTGTCTGGGTTTGCAAACACAGTTGCAAAAGAAAAGCTTTTAAAGATAGGTACAGATAAAATCTAATGACGAAATCCTCCCTAGCTGCATCAGTGACTTAGTTTAGGAAATTGTCAGCGCAGTCCCCAGCTTTTAGGGCTGACCTCTACTAAATCAGATTCAGAATACATG
The DNA here is from genome assembly GCA_013400975.1 of Atrichornis clamosus. Lineage (NCBI taxonomy): Eukaryota > Metazoa > Chordata > Aves > Passeriformes > Menuridae > Atrichornis > Atrichornis clamosus. The sequence continues at coordinate 5,935 of WBMZ01009093.1, read as the reverse complement.
TCTCCTCTGCCTCTTTGTTGGCCATGGCTCCTTTTAGGGCTGCTGAGGTTTTCCTGCTCTCTCTTATCTCTCCTTGTTAAACATTCCTTCCTGTTCTCATTTGGATTTATATCTCTGTGAGCTAAAACTCCTTTCCTTTCCCGCTTTCCAGAGCTGGATTTAAAAAGTGCAAATGTCTATAAGCAGCTTGAATTTCTCTCTTCCCTTCCTTCCCTTTCCCTTTCCCTTTCCCTTTTTTTGTGTCTACTTACACTGCATTTTTCTGTTAATTCTTCTCCTCTACATTTCATGTTTTATAACAGTGAAATGTGATGAAATACTGAAGTACATAGAATTTATTGGCCTCAGCTATCCTAAAATGTATTTTTGTGAATAGTCTAAAGAATCTCTATTACCAATAACCATGTGAACTTGGGCTCTGATGTGGTTTCACCCTGGTCAGCAACTAACTCCCACACAGCTGCTCACTCATTCCCCCTGGGCAGGATGAGGGAGAGAATTGGGAGGGTAAAATGGAGAAAACTCATGGGTTGAGATAAAAACAGTGTAATCAGTATAAAGCAAAAGCTGCACACACAAGTAAAGCACAACAGGGAATAATTCACCACTTCCCATGGGCAGGCATATGTTCAACAATTCCCAGGAAAGAGGGCCCCATAACACATAATGGTGACTTGCGAAGGTAAATGCCATCACTCCAAATGTCCCCCCTTTTCCTTCTTCTCACACAGCTTTATATGTTAAGCACAATGCCATATGGTCTGGGATATCTCTATGGTCAGCTGGGGTCAGCTGTGCCAGCTGTGTCCTCTCCCAGCTTCTTGTAGATCCCCACCCTCTTTACTGGTGGGTGGGGTGAGGAGCTGAAAAGGCCTTGACACTGCTCAGCAATAGCTAAAACACTTTAGCATATATCAACACACTTTCCAGGAAAAATCCAAAGCATAGTTCATGCTAGCTACTATGAAGAAAACTAACCCTACCCCAGTGAAAACCAGTACAGGCTCTAAAGTGATTTGTCCAGGTCCCTCCATTGCATTCTTCCAGTTCTAGGGAACAGGACATCACAAGGGCTTCCCAACTCTCTTTGAAGTACAGCAGCTTTCCTGCTTGACCTTGGTTATGGACCCTGCAGCAAGAGAATGAGAAGCAGGGATATTGCCCTGCGAATGTGTGAAATGTAGGGCTACCTGGGACACAAAAGTGCTTTGTGAGCCTGTTGTGCTTCTCCTTCTCAATTTGCAGTAATGTGACAAGTTTACTCTGCTGAAGAGTAGAAAGAGGAGACTCCTATCAGACGGTAAAGGCAGTGTGTACCTGTGCTAAGAGTACCCTGTATGCTCAGTAAGGAAGCTGGAGCTGAGGGCTTCATTGTATTCCCCGCCTGCTGAGCCCTAAGGGCATTCTCAGTGGTCTCCAGAACACAGATGTTACAGCCCTTGCCCCCTTACAAGGGCTTCTTTAAGACCAAGTCTGCAACAGTACTTAGTAAATCGATCCTGACTTTACCTAAAAAGTCTCTTGCTCTGAGAATTGTTCAGCCATCTCAAGCAGTGATGAGTTTACAACTGCCGTCAAAGCCAGGAGGGTCCCTCAGGGCTGGAAAGGCTTTTTGAGTACTGAGTCTTTTTGCTTGGCATAGCTGGTCTCATAGTATATACATTCAAATTTCCCTTTGGCTATTTAAGAAGATCAACAGTTCTTACAAATGCTTCAGCTTTATTACTTCAAAATATAGTTTTTAAAAAGTTACCATGAGCTGGACTGTATCTCCTTGATTCTGTATAATGGCATATTTATTTTATTCCTGTTTTGGAGTACTACCAATACATTGTTAACAGAAAAAACAGAACACAAAAACTCAAACGAAAGGAACCCAATTTATTTAATTTCTAAGTAAATTGATGGTTAAATTCCTAGGCATCAGACCACCTAATATTATTACGAACACTAAAATGAACGCCTGTCATTTGAACACAGAGGTAATGTATTCTCCTTAATAATATCCAGTTACTGGAACCTTGCAATATTGTCTATAAAAGCTTTCACAAGGCAAAAAGAAAAGCACAATATATTCTTAGTAATGAGTTAGGTGAATTAAAATAAAATCAATTTAAGTGCATCAAAGTTTATAATCCATTTCACTCTAAAGGCCTATCAAATGACTTTTAGCCTGAATAAGTCTAGTAAAGCCAGGTGCTTGGCTGTGGCATAGTCTAGTAACTGAATTGCAGCAGGTGCTCCAGATCCTATTTTCAGGAGAAAAATGGCCTGGCTAAAAGGATAGTTACTATGATAAATATTACTGTTCTTACTGCTCTCTGCAAACAGAGCTTGGTTCAAAGTGATTGGTGTATAAAATGTGCTTGCATGTGAGAAGACAGAGCTGAAAAATTGTTGATAGGTAGGCTTCATGTTCAGTATGTAGTGTGAAAAGACATTAAAATATTGCAAATGGAAATGCTTACCTAAGACACTGTCTTTCACATTATGAAGAGCCATAGTACATTAGTCAGATTTGCAGGGGATTATAAACATTATTTAAAAGTTACACACTTCATCAGTATATAATAAGGTTTGAAAGTCAAAATATAAATTCTTTTTTTCTTCCCATTTTACTCTGAACTCCCTACCTGGACAGTTCTCCTTCCCAAAATTTCCAGTTGACTTTCTTTAAGGTTAAATATTCTTCTCACATTTATATGTGTGCTAGAAGTTACCTTCTCTGTGGAGTTTAAAGCTCAGCTGAGATGGATGAAAACTGTGTCAGAATTACTTGTGAAGATGAGTTAAAGCTCGGCCTGAGGAGAAGTCGGTGATTGCTGGTAGGTCAGGCATGCACAGCCATACGTGGCTAGTTCATCTGCCCAGGATCACTAAGGCTCACAATATTTGTGGATAGTTTGAGCACCTGTCCTAGCACAAAAGAGTCTGTATTCAACTAAGCTGCCTGGCTGTGATATATAGCTAAGGTACGCATCACTGCAGAGGCAACAGGGTCTCCATCCTCTGGAAACAGAGCAGGTCTAATCCTTGCAAATGCCTTTAAATTCAAGACCGTCTGGAGTCACATAGACATTCAGTGATCAAGACCCACATGACACATATTTTATTTATTGCAGCAATATGTTTACATTTTTATTATTTAGTGAAGCTCATGTGTAACTAGGCATGTCTGCATAATAAAACCCTCCTGCAATATGTTGTTAACAATCAGAAACAAGCCTTCCAATATGTTATAGGCAACGTTTATCTATAGTGCTTCATACTGTTGAAAATAACAGCTGGAGCATGGATTAAATCATGCCAGAAATGACCCATGCATCTTGCAACTATTCATGAACCATTTATGATACTGGAGAGAAAACGGTCACTGAATACTATAGGCCTAGTTTTGGCTAAGTCTATTCTAGCAGAAGGAAGAGACCGTATGGCTGCTCAGACTTTTCATGCCTTTCTCTCTGCTACCCTGCTTTAAATACTACTGACCAGATTCTGGCTGCTTCTACTCAATAATGAGGCAAGAGTGTGAGGCAGAGTTGGATTCCTAATGCTTATATTGTGCCAGAACACTTCCAAGAAACAAACATTTGGGGAAGAAGTAGAGGAGTCACATTTTGGCCTGTGGATTCCAGGGTCAGAAGAGCCTTCTGCTGGTCTTTGCTTTATTTTTCATATTTTCTCCAGAGAGACACAGTACAAGAACTAGCCCTTCCTGCAGCTGACCAGTAATCTGATTTCCACAGTTCTGTTGGAGTTGATGACTACTGATTTCTGGATTTGGTAAACAAAAAAGTCAGATAACATTTACTTTAAAAAGGGAAAAATCTACAGTATTTTCAACACAGTTGAGTTTGATAAGCAGCAATGACTCTACTCTGTCTTAAATTGCTGTGGGATGAGTCATTTGTCTTTGATAATTTAGAGTTTCTGAGACACTTTCCTTCCTTCTTTGCCTAATGTCTCATTTGGGCAACATGCTTAATCAATGTTTGCTGATGTTTATGGTCTAATGCATACTGACAGCAGGTGCAAAAAAAGTAAATCCCCATCTGCATAAAAATCTTGCTGACATTCACAAGCATGCTGTTTCACTGTAATTTTCGTAGACAGGTGATTTTTCATGGTACCTCCAGAAGGTTCCTCCCAACTCCCTGCTGTTACCTCTATTTTCCTACCTGCTGCTATCACGAGTTATGGCTTTGTTTGTGGCTCTACATGAGGTGCCATTTTTAAGTATATCTATTTGTTTTGTTTGATGGAATCTCCTTCGGATTCAATTCAGGCATGTTCTTAGGTTTCATGGCTTACATAATGACTTTGATTGTTCTGGCAGACAAGGAACCTCCTTCAAAATACTTTTCTCTGGGACAAGAGGATGCCATGACTAAAGCCTTAAAGAGGCAGTGGAGATCCTGCATCCTAGGGATCAGACACTGTGACTGTTTCATCTGCTTTCTGGCCTATAGTGATTGGTGTTAGTTTTTGGGGAGGTTTTTTTGTTTTTATTTTTTCATTACTATTGTATAGCAGTATATTAATAGGATGTGGTTAGGCAAACTTCTCGATGACAAAAGCTTTTGTTCTAAGATTTGCATTAGTGGTTTGCAGATTAGGAAAAAGCAAAAATCATAACAAGTTGTTTCTAAAAATGGGAATATCTGTGTGGTTGATTATTTTACTGTGTTTCAAGGATCAAAATTAGTCTCCTCTCCCCTTTAATATACCTTGAGGAGATAAGATGGTTTCCTTTCTTTGCTTTGCCCTCCTTATTCTCTGAGGAAACAGAAAATTATGTGGTTTGTATGTGGTCACCAACTGGAATTCTACTCCTCCTGCTAAATTATTTTGAATAATTTGTGTAAGTGTTCTTAGAGGTTGCCCAATATCTAAGTAATACTGTACAAGCAAAAGATTTTCCCTCAAAAATTTTTAACTTTAAGGGTGAAGAAAAAAGAAAATAACAGACACAGTCTTACTGACTATGATAAAGCACTGCAGGAATCAGGAAAAAAGAACTTGATTCATAGCCAGGTAAAGTACACTGGACCACGTTGACACTTAGTAGACTATTTCTTAAAATTAAATAATCTGACATCCTTCAAGAAGTGCCAGAGATGAAATACAAAAAATGGCTTAACAGGAAGGTTACATAGGGTCATGCTTACAGATTCAGTAAAAAAAGTAATGTGATATTGAACCAGATGACATATAAGGAAAAATGTCTGTAGAGAGGAGGAAAGCTTCAAATTCCATATTACAAAATACAAAACAAAACCAACAACAAAACGGTAAATTCCAAACACTAAATAGAATATGAGAAAGAAAATTACTGTTTACGGTATTTTATTCTTTTTGTTTGATTGGCTGTTTGGTTTTTGTTATCTGAAGGGATAAGGTTTTTTTAGGGATATAATTGTATAACTCCATATACAGTTTCTAAAACTTTAAGATATTTAATCTGTTTTTCAGGTAAAAAAAACCTAGGAAAAATTAGATCATTTCAATTTCTGGGGCAAATACATAAAATGAGAATCAGAAAATAATTAAACCAAACCACGTGAGAATAATCTCAAGGCAAGCTGAAGCTAAACCAATAGTAACTCAAGCTCAGCTGTGCCTATACAACAAAGGCAAAATACAATACAGCAGGGAAAAGCTGTGAAAAGAAATGCATTAGAACATCATCCATTACAGTATGCTGGAGAAAAATGAGATCCTGTGCTACTAGGTTTCTCAAAAAAGCTTTTGGGTAGAAATCGGCAACTAGTAAAAGCAGATGCCTTGCTATTATTATTCTGTAACTGTTTCAAAGACATTGGTAACTAGAAGACGTCCATAAGAAAAGTGGGATTGAATGGCAGCTGTAACTGAGGCTTCCCTTGTAAATTAACATTCTTTGCCAGGACTCCAGGGAAAGGGGGAAAGGGGGAAA
>WBMZ01009092.1:45161-64108 GCA_013400975.1 Atrichornis clamosus | reverse complement strand
GGGGGAAGAGGGAGGGAGCTTCGTCAGGAGGCGATGGCGGCACCGCCGTGACATCACCCAGCGGCTTATATAGTTGGGGAAGGGTCTGGGTCCCCCGTCTGGTGCTTGCAGCCGCCCGTCAGCACGAGTCGGAGGGCGAGGAGCGGCGGGGCTCTGTCTGTCTGTCTCTGTCTGTCTGTCTGTCTCTCTCTCTCTCTCTCTCTCTCTCCGTCTCTTCCCAGGATTTATGGACTTTACTTTCTAGAGGGCGGCGCGGCAAGGATGAGAGTCCAGCTGGTGTGCGTGGTGGTGCTGGCCCTGGCCTCCTGCAGCCTCTGCTCAGGTAAGTCCCCGCCGCCGCCTCCCCCGGGCGCGCCCGCACCGCCCGGCCCCGACGTCCCTGTGACCGCTCGGCACGAGTCGCTCCCGGAGCCGTAAGAGGGACCTAAAGGAAGGAAGCGAAGTCGCTTCGGGCTCCCCCGGCTGTCCCCAGTAGGCGCCCGGGAGCTGGCCCTGGTAACGGGCTCTGGCCAGGATCGTGTTTTATAGCACTCCCCTAACTTTCTCCCTTCGTATTAGCCATTCCTCCTCACAGCATCCATACCGTGGCAATTAGTGTAGACTAGTCACTGGAAATACAAATCAGTGCAGACCATCTGCTCGGTTGTGCTGTTTCATTGAATACCGTGTATTTCCAAAGTATCATAGAAATCGTACTTTCTGCAACTCGTATGAATAGCTGCTGTACTCCAAATCAACATGAATATGTATGCACTTTAGTCACTTTCTAGAGAGAGAAATAAAATTTTATTATCTGGAGAAAAAGTTGTTAGTAACCAATCTCAAATTATGACCAAAAAAGTGCTGAAGAACATGCAGATCACACAGTAAGGAGGTTAATGTAAATGCTTTTCTTTTCCAAGAGTAGCTGCTTTAGAAAGCTATAAAGGAGGACCATATATTAAAATGCATTGCCTGCTCCTTAGGAAAATGGCACATCTTAAACATGTGCCATTTATATCCTAAGTTTATGACCAAAAATAGGTATGGTGATGTTTAAACAGGTGTATACACACAGACGTGAAGCAGAATAACCTTCAAAATGCAATCTTAACTAGCTTGAAAAATACTTTCATTTTTACTTCCACTAAATTTAATGAGTAAGTTTACAGGCAGCTTCATTTTTCAACTTCAGTATTCAGGAGAACTCAGAATTCCTAATTCTCACTTTAGGTGAAATTTTCAATTTGTATTCCCCTGCAGAAGAAAAATATAAAACACGTAATACCTGCATTTTATCACAGTTTAAATATAATAGTTCTGTATATTATAGAGAACTCATGATCTTGGTGACAAAGTTTAACTTTTATTTTTTTTCTCCCCATATATTTTTAAGCTTTTAAACAAGTTCCTGACAAGTATTTTCAACGTGGCTGTTTCAAATTCGACTCTTTGTAGAGCCTGAACTAAAGTAAAATATTTAAGTGGGAATTAAAGTAGATTCATTAAAAAATCAACAAAAAAGCAAAATTTTATGTGCAGCTAACAGGATGGTTTATATGCTTGAAAATATAAAATTATTTTTAAATTAGAAGTGTCACAGAGAAGCTTGTTTGAAGGGGCACAAATAAGTTTCAGCTAATATGGACAATTATGTCATAAAGAATATGATTGTTAAATTTTCTTCTGAAAATGTGGGCCTTCAGGGGAAATTGTGTACCTGTAGAATGTAATAGTTCGTGTAAAATGTGAATATATGAATAGAAGCTATTTTTCTTGTCAGGAGAACCAAGAACAGAACAAACTGTGTGAATTTCTCTCTGATTTGAGCAATAATGCATGACCAGGGTTGTTATATGTTGCTCTCTGAGGGTCTGTTCTTTTTATGCTTTTGCTCCTCATCCATTTCTTTTCACTTCTGCATTACCTGGTCATGCTTCCTTCTCTTCCTCCAAGCCTTGCTTTATTCTTCACTCAAGGAATCTTGGCTAGACACCTAAATAATCTCCTCTAGACTTCTTTTTTTTCAATCCAGATGCTTCTTAATGCCTTCCCACCTTTCATGTCTGCATCTACCTTCCAACCTCGATGTGTGGAAGTTATCTTCCCTCCTTCATAGAAAGAAAAACCAGGTGCTAACCAGGCACAAGTCCTTTTATTGTTCTCAGCTGGTATGACCCAGGACATCACAAATCATGATGCTGTCATTGTGTGTGCAGCTCACCGGCTCACAGGAGTTGCTGTCATTGGTAGAAATTCAGCAGAGGTTATCCTGTGCTGCCAGCAGAACTTTGACTACTGGTAAAGTGGTTAAAGGTCAGGTAAAAGTGACAACCATTACTGCTGAAAGAGCTGAAAGGCATTAGGTTGGAGATTAGTTGCTAGCAGCTTGCTGTAATACTGATCTACAACTAGTCTTATTTAATATGAAAATATCAAATGTTAAATACAACTGGTAGATCACCATTTCAGCAAGTCACTTAAGTGCAATAGCTTCAATGCCAAAAATAATGAATGAATGTATTGTGTTGGTAGTGCAAGGCGAACAGGAGCATCCCTACAGAGGAAGGGTGCATGCATAACACACAGAAGTTTTTGATGACCTAAAGCATAGAAGTGAGAAGCAGTGCAACAATACAAAATGCAATAGCTTAGGAAATCATAGAAATTCCTGTTAAAAGCTCCTTTTAGCCAAAGCACAGTTGTTGGAAATATCTGAGGGACTAAAAGACTTGATCATATTATCTAACCTCCTTTCTTTTTTTTTTTTTTGTGAGATACTTTTGTTATTCAGCCATGAAAGACAAACAAAATTTTAAAAGTCATTTAAGAGAGCTGCCCTCTGTAGCTAATGGTAAGCATTAAGGTGGTTAAGTATTGAGGCTTCTGATCCAAACTGTACCGAGGTGATCTCTTTAGAGAACACATCTGGCACAGATGAGGGCTGCTCTGTTAAGCTGGGGAGCACAAGGCTACTACAAGGAAGTAGAAGAGGTGAGAGTCCAATAAATCTGGGCATAGCCTTTCCATGAAGCATTTATGGGATTTCCAGGGCAATGGTTTATGACCAAAAAGGCATAGTGATCTTGCACGTTTTTGCTAATCATCTGGGGGGGTAAGCACACCTTGAAACTCTTAACATGGGAAGAGCAGTGATTCCTCTCAAGAAATACATGATGTGTAAATATTACAAATAAAAAGGTATTGTTTATAGTGTAGGAATTTATATACCAACCATCAATAAATTTGTAATTAGAAATAAATTGGGCTTGAAATCAGAAGAAAATGAGTAAGCATTGATAGTGTAGAAGAATTTCCTAAAGAAGTAACGCAGTGACAGTAGTGGTGAGATTTATTAAGATTGAACATGATTGATTTTTAAGAGCATTGTAAGGATTGGCTTCTGTGCTAACAGAAACATGTGCCAGATTATCACATACTTGTGTAAAAGGTCCCTTACAGTCTCATGTTCTGTAAAAGGTAGTGGCAAAACACGGTGATGATCCCTGAAATGAAGGCATAGGCAGAATCCACAGAGTGGTAGAGTCTTACATTCCAACAGCATTGATCATTTTAATGAAAGTGAGGTATGACCTATATCATTATGGAATAGATTTTGCTTTAGTTTGGTTTTAAATATTCGTGTATTGTTTGGTTTTGGACTGTTGGTATTGCAGGAAAGCTAAAAGCTATATGGAACTCTGTTTCACCTAAAGACTTAACTGATTTCCTACATTTTTTCTCTTCGAGCTGTGGTTGCTGCTACTTTTTCAAGGCACCAGATCTTCGTTGGGATTCTCATTTTCATCTTGTGATGCTGTGTGTAGTAATTTGTGTGTGTTTCTCTTTCTACAGCAGTTTTTACTCTAGTTACCAAATCACAGGTGTTGCAAGTTTACTGAGCTAATAATGGTCAATTAGATAAGTAAAGAAAATCCATACACTTTCAGTCAGAATACTTCCTTTTTGTATATATATTGTCACGATCTTGTATCATAAACTAGTCAAGCTCAGTTCCTTCATGTCAATAAAAATATCCTTGATTTAACTAAGAATTATCAAGACTATTGATTATTAATCAGGTAATCACAACTGCCATTTACCTAAGTACCTAGCAGCTACTTAAATAAATATAGTTTGAAAAAAAATGTTCAAATTTTTCTTCCAAAGTAAGCAGAGGTCACAAAGAGTAATTAAGAAAATCATAATGATTTTGAATGAAGAATATTGCAGCAGGTTTTTTGATTGAAAGAACTGCAATTTAGTGGGTGTGTCTGCTGTTAAACTGAGATTAATGAACTGTTTCATTCACTTCAATAAGCTTGATCATGCTTTAAAAAGGTAATGAGTATCGATTTTAACATAATGTTGCTGTTAACCGAAGACTCCTCACAGTCCCTCTCAGTCACTTTGCTGTGGTTTTATTTAAGTTATGTTTGTGTGTTTATTTTTCAAAATTCATTGATATAGCTAAGTTCTGTATATTGAATTGAAATGTCCATGATTTATGGTCAAATAATAAACATATGTTTCTGGTTTATTCCCAGATTCAGAAGAGGAAATGAAAGCATTAGAAGCAGATTTATTGACCAATATGTATACATCAAAGGTAATTATTTTTCTTCCTTTACCTGACAGGGAGAGAGCAAATGAATTCTCGTTACAAACCCAAAAGTCTTTGCACAAAGTAATAACCTATGGTCTAGACAGAAAAGTTCAGCGTTAGGTTTTACTATGGTGCAAAATTTTCTCCAGTTCAAAGGAAATTTAAAGGTGTTGATGTGACACACTAAACGTGTTCCTCAGTTGTAACACTGGTACTTTCATTAAACTGTCAAAACTCTGTTATGTGCAGAGATGTAAATTTATATGAGGAAATGTGTTTCCAAGAAGATTATGCCTGATGAAAACTAAATTAACCTTGAGTCAAATCTGGAAGTGCTATTTTTATTCAGAATTTTCCTAGATGCATATAAAATTAAGACAGCAATAAAGCAAAAATTGTTAATGCATATGCTCATTGTGGTTTGAGAATTTAATCATAGTGTTAGTACAGGAATATGGGGACATGACTGTAAAATATTAACCTAGTGAATGGCATTTCCTTGACAAGTTTCCAGACTGCGAATGATATTTATGTTATTTAATACAAATAGATAAAAATTCAATTACAGCCTCATTGACAAGGTGAAGCAGCAAGTGTTGCACATATATATTGGACAGGCTGATAGAAACTTTCTCAACGCTCTTATTTTCTAGTACAGATCATTATAAATAATGATCTAAGAAATATATATGTCTGATATATCTTCAGCAAGATATTAAAGAACAAACTCTGAAACAAGTGCCATGGCATTAAGGGTGAATACTTTAATTCATTGTTCAATAAAGTTCAAGTGGTGCTCAAATGTAATGGAAAATAAAATGAGAAATGAAAAATTTCTCCCAAAAAAAGAAATTTCCATAAGCCAGTCTTATGGAAAGGACAAAATCTGCCAGGAAGACTTCGGAATTTACTGTATTTGCTTATATGTGACCTTTTCCACAGGATTATTGGATAGATTCAAAAAAGAAAGGAGGCCAGCAAATAACTTTTTTGATCTGATCTGGCAGTTCTTAGGTTTCTATGTTCCTTATTGGTATGATAGTTAACCTTAGATTACGAATAAGTCTGTTTGCCACTCACTTCTCTAAGGTATAGAAAGATTTAATAGCTACTTATTTTCTGAGACATATTTAAATGTAGGAGGATGACAAAAATAGGGTTTTTTCTGTGTGGCAAAGAATAATATGCCCTGGAAGGAAATCCTGCAGCTACTGGTATTTCTGCTACTGACTTCAGCGCATCTGTGAACATAACTTCCATCTTTTCCTCCCTCTCACCACAGAACACAAGCTCAGGTAACTCCACATGCACAGATATATCGCACCAGTTAATAATGTAACGATGTTGTCCGTAATACTCTTACGCTGTTTTATGTCACGCAGCTTGCTATCGACACCCTTGTGGTATTTACCGCAATTCAAGTGACACTGGAAGCTGGTAGAAGTAGTAGATTCATGTTGAAGACATTGCTTTAATTCTGCATTATTCTGCCTTAAATCACCATCTAAAATTCATTAGTTAAATATACATTGTGTCTGGACGTCAAAGTAAGACTTGGTGGAACCACTGAAAAGTGCGCATCTACTCTTCTATAAGAGGCATATCACTCTTCCGTTCATTACTGAAAAGCTTTTTTTTTCTGTTGTCCTCTGCTACATTTTAACTCTCATTACAATTAAAGTATGGTTCTGGTGTGATAGACAAATTTGAAGATGGTAATAGCTGTCTTGTGTTGTGCCTGAGATCTGATTCCTTTTGAGGACAATTACTGCTCGATTGCATTGACTGTCTTTGATACTGACTTGTTAATCAGCAAAGGAAATTCTGACAGTTTAAATAGCATTAAAGGGGAAAAAAAAAAAGCACTGTTTATGAAAGCTGAGATCTAAAAGTGCAGCAAAATGGATTATCACATATGGGTTTAGTATTTGACAGAAAAAAAGTCTACCTAAGTAGGCACTTGTGAACTATAGTATCAAGACTACAGCTAGGGCTTAAGCACACACCTTTTGCAACATTCAGTAGTCTATCCAATATTATGGGAAGAATTGCCATATGCCTTTGACTTCACAGTCTGCTGTCCAGTGTCTGCTGCCCCTTTTCAAGTTGCTCTTTAAAGTCATCTATATGCTGAATCACTCTCCATGCTCCAAGAAGTATGGCCATGCTTATTGCAACCTGTCTTCAACACTTAACACAGTCTGACACCCTTCCCTGCTGTCACCTCCCAATGAAGATACAAGGATCAAACAAGTCCTTAAAACACTTTATCTGTCTTTTTTCTATAGATAAAACCCAAATAGCCATTTGGAAGATCTGGTAAAACAACAAAACCTGACATGTCACAAATATGTGGACAGTTATTTCCTGTCTCTGTTTTAAATAGAAAATTCTATTCCTATCAAAGTGATAACTCTATTTCCAGCTTCCTAAATGCTTGCCTGAAACCACTACTTGCATGAAGAATGTCTTGAACTCAAAAAATTTTGAGACTATATTAGTTAGAGGGAAAAAAAAGGTAAAAAAAAAAAGTTTTCCTTGGAGAATATATCATCCCTAGAATATACTCCACCTTTGAGATCCTGCCTGACATTAATTTTCTGAAGTCTTGGACCCCCTGAGCTCTTCATTGTTCTAGGATGCCTGTATCTGACTGTATTTGCCCAGAGGGTTTAGCCTCCTTGTCAGAGGAGCTGCCTAGGAACAGGAGGTGCCTACAGCTACCTAGGAGTTAGTGACTTCCTGACTCAGTCACCACATAAAACATAATTCATTTTACAGGCATTAATACACACCATGGAAGAGCTTCTGCTGTAACAGAAATCAATGCTATATCTCATTAACTATAGAGAATATTTTTATTATTTCTATGGTTACAGTCTGAACAAAATTCAACTGCTATTCTGGAAAGGAACCATAGAGATCCTGCATTATCTTGCATTTTTTACGTGGTTGTGACTTTGCTTTTTACCTGCTTTCACTAGATAAAGACAAGAATATAAAAAGCAGATAACTCAACTTTTTTTCTAACAAAAAATAGCATTTGGGAGGTATGTGTTATAACAAAAGAAGTATCTTAAGCAAACTTCCAGGGGTATCATTCAACCAGAAATGAAGATAAAATAGAATATAAATTTTATAACTTGGGAATCTCTTTTATCTTGCATAGGACAAGCCTGTTGTCAAAGAAGGAAGTATTCTTAAGTTCATTTTAGTTTCTTAGATAACTTAAAATTCTCTTTCAAGATATATGAGGTGTGAGAAATTATATGAGTCTTACTTCACAAGCACTTTTAACAATGGAAATACATACATCATATTCACTTCAACATTAATAACTTCTAAAATTCTAGTTCATGCTGTAGTCTCTTTTGTTTCTTCAGATCATTCCCAGATATTTTTCAAGTTAATCTTAAAAAAATCATTTTGACAGATAAGGGTTCCTTGTTCTCTTGTGTAGGTGTTTTCTTGAGCTACTGTAGTTGATATTGCTTAGACCTATGTGGAAAATACATATAATTAAAACTATAAAAATATATCACATATTGAAAATTAACCTGAACATTTGGATTATTATCATCTTAAGCTGTTTTTTTTTTATATATATTCCTTTAGGATAACAGCCTCAGATATTTTCCATAACCTAAAAATCAAAGCTGTCTGATCTCAATGCTTGCTGTAACAGTGGAGCAGAAAAGTAACATGACTGCTCTGTTCGATGACTGGACGTGACATGGAAAGCTCCATGTTCAGTTAAAAAGCCCCAAAATTCACTCTGGACTGAATTCTTAATGGTTTATAGCCTCATTTTGTGATCTGGTAGCAGGGTAAGTCAGAAGCAAGTGTACTTTGAGGTGATATATGCATGGTATTAATAGGAATAAGACTCCCTTAACAAAAGAAGCGTGCTTGCAGACAGCAGTGCAAAATTGTTTTCTCCTAAACTCATAAGTAGGAGCATTTTCACCTCATGAAGTCTGCTATATAAGTATTGCACTAATACAAGGAGGAAAGTTCCTTTATACATAGATGTGCATCAGACTGACATAAAGTAGATCAAAAAGATTCTATAAATTATGCAAGAAGGCATAACAAACTTCTCTATCCTTTCCTCTTCTGTTGCCATCCACTGGAATATTTTTGGTTCTTACTTAACTCAAAAACCTCACTTGCTCATTTAGCACTGCCTCTAGATTCTATGCTCCATTGCCATTTAGCTGTTGCTGTGCTAGCTCACATTTCTTTTGTATACCCAGGAGAGAAAAGTGAGCTGGAAAAGCCTCCTCATTTGTCAAGGAAATCTCCATATTTTTATATTTAAAAAATATTCTAAAACAGACCAAAGAACATTTTGAAATTGCATTGGATATTTATCTTTTTCCTAGTTTAACGTCTGTTAATAAAATTTGATATTCTGAAAAGAGATTAATTTTTATTTTGAACTTGTCACGTTTTTTCAAATAATTTGATAGACTGTCTAGGGCACTTAGATGGGACAACAGATGAGCTCAGAGTAAACAGTGTAGAACCAATTACAGGCTTCCAAATAAGATTTCAGATTTGTTGTCTTCTTACTCTCAAAACAAAATACTCTTTCCTTATTTTTTCTGAACCCTGTCAGGAATCTGAGAATGCACAGCAGTTTCATTTACGGGCTAAATCATTCTGATTTTGAAAGGCATGCATGTATCAGATGTATATTGGAGTAATGATCGTGGCCGAAAGGAAACTTTTTGTGACTTACGCTAATACTGATGCCAGCTTTTCTTGTTTCTTCTTCATTTCTCTTAATTTTCTTTATTTCCCCTCAAAAATAGTAAAGTGTGATGAAAATACATAAATCTTGCATGCAAGGCCCCTTTGTTAGGAAGGCGCTCTAAAGAAACAGATTGTGTGATTACCTGATGTTCAACTAAGTAAGCCCTGCATCCACACTCTCAGTTAGTGCTGTCAAGTATGTGTAAAAGGTAATGTCTGTGTTAGTGCAATACCTATATTTAACTTTGTACATCCAGGAAAAGGAGCAACTACATTTCAGTTCATAGGTAAGATTTAATCTTAATGTACATAGCAAATAAATCTTGCCAGGAATAAAGAGGAATTTGCTGTTTGGCTTTTGATTGGAGATTGCTATGTCACCAGTCTTGAGTTTAAGGAAACTAATTTCTATACTCAGGACTAAAATGAATACAGTGTGAAAGAAATAATTAATAGTGGGAGAATGAAGAAAGTGACAAAATCATGAAAATAGGTAAATGACATAGGAATTAGGTTTTACACTTTTTTCCTATTGATAATCAAAATGGAAGATGACTACTGCCACAACTGCTTGGCAAAAACAATACCAGTACAAAAATAAAAACCATATTTCTCAAGATTTTTTAAAACAGTTTAAAAGCTCATACATAATGTAAGATACTGGAACAAGCAAAATTTGAGACAAACCATGGTGAAGTTTCTTTATTTCTATCTTTCTATGTCATCTCTGGATGGCTTCATTATGGACCATCTAAATACAGTTGGTCTCAGTTTTTCAGTCCAGTTGCCAAATCAGAAATACTTTATTTGCATGGCTCTGTTTTATCTTTGCTCCATCTTCCTAAGCCCATAGATCTTCAATTAACATCTCCCAGGCTCTTGGCTCTCCAGCATCCAAAATTCCTGGGGCTTACAGATTCCATAACTTCAGATCCAGATTCATCAGATAGCTTGTCCTGAAGCAGAGACTCCATTCCTTTTCTCAGGGAATTTTGAAATGACTGGTATTTGTTCTGAACTGGGGAGGAGCGTCTAGTTGACCACAGGCATCCAGCCTGAATTCCTGAACTGGGAATTTATTCAGTGGGTTTGACTCATTATCTTTATTTACACCTGTGAATTTATATTCTATGCATTTTCATCTGTGTTTCTGTTTGCACCTGTGCAGAATGACTGTGAAATGCTGCCATTCTGGTTTGGTAGCAGTTTAGTTTTTTCATCATGTATATCTACCTGGGGGGTAAGGCTGCGAGGAAGCAGACCTGGAGTGCTTCATAAATGAGTTGTCCTAAGCTCAGCAGTCTAATTATTGTCTAAAAGTTGATCAGATGAAAAGTACTCCAGAAACAAAAACTTTGTCCTAACAAAATGTTTGAATGTCACATATGATTACAAAAAACCGTAAGCATGTTAAATAATGTTTGGTTTTTTTTTTTTTAATTTTCAGATTAACAGAGCAAAACTTCCTTACTGGAAAATGACCCTGCTAAATGTCTGCAATCTTGTCAACAACATAAACAACCAAATGGGAGAAACAGTAGAGGTAGATGAGGAGGATCTTGTTCCAGGAAGACAGTTCCCTGCTGCTCTGGATGGCTTCAGCTTGGAAGCAATGCTGACAGTATATCAACTCCAAAAAGTTTGCCACAGCAGAGCCTTTCAGCATTGGGAGGTAAAACAAACTGTTGCAAATGCATCTTTCAACTACTGCTAAACTCTCAGGCTCACTTTGTAGTGGTGTTGTATAATCCACATCTTTGTGGCCACCATCACATTGTCTGAGCTTTCCTTCCCTTTTTTATATTCTCTAATACCTCTAGTATGCCTCTTTCAGTAAGAGTTCTGAATTATGCAGTTTCTGATGACCCGAGTGTATGTTTCTTACAACAACTCATGGATAAATGAGAGCTTTTCTTAACTACATACTTTCTCCACTCTTCTTAGCCATTTTGGGTAACCAAACAACACATGAAACTCATCACTATGCCAGAACACATAATTAATATCTGCTTAACGGACATGAAGTTGCTGCATATCCATTGAAGCATAAATAAATATAGCCAGTGTTTCTGTTTTAAGACTCTAAGGCAAACTGGATTCAAAATGCAGGAACACACGCTCATGTGTACATATCATTTTACTAAGTACTCTAGTTGTCTTATCATTGCTAGGAAACTGGAAGCAGGCTTTTTGTTTCCATACACCTAAAGAGGGCCCTCGAAGTTGACATTGTGAATGTATGAAGATTGCTGCTCTTAAATGGTGATTTTTTTATAGTCCATTTGTGATATTTTTCTTAGTGCAGTGGTAACACAGAAGCACGCTAGGCACAATCCACTTGGTTTGTTAGATATTACAGTAAAAGCTGCTTTGTGTAGTGAAAAAAGATTTGTCTGAGTGTCACTATTCACTTTCCAGTAAACCAAATTTCCTCAGCTATATCTCAGGTTCATGGACAGTCTGACTGAGTCTTGATGCTCTTTTTTTTTTTTCTGAATCATAGCTCTATGTATACAGCCTTATTCTCAGTCCTCATATTAGCTGGGATAGTCCATACAAAAGGCTGCAACATCTTTGAGGAACCAGCATTTTCTGAACACTGTCTTTGCCAGTGCATTTACTGCTGAAAAGGAACTACCATAGAACTGGATATGCAATAACACACATGACTTAATCACAGTTCTCTGCTTTGCAGTTGGATCACCCCTTGTGGTGATTGGGAGTCACCGCTCTTAACAGTACTTGGTGGGAAATGAAGAAAATTAGTCCTTGCTCAGCTGAGGAACACATGCAGTAATGCAGAGACTTACAGGACAAAATAAAAGAAGAGATAAAGCCAGAGGGGGAAGGATTGAAGAAGGCTTGAAATAAACAATTTATTAAATTATGGTCTTATTCATCCAGGATTGGTTCCAAAGTCTGTTGAAACCATGAGAGTCTTTCCATATATTTCAATAGAATTTAAATGAACTCTCATTTATTAAGTAACCAAGTAAAAGAGTTTGATTGCTTAGGTAGGGACTTACTAAGGTAAGTATAAAAGTATTTTGAGCTTAATGCTTTTAAACCAGGCAGTAGGACTGTACTTCTCCATGGAAGAAGGACATGGTTAGACAATGGATGAAATCTTAGCAGATAAAGCAAAAATGAATCAGAACAAAGCACTTGAAAAACTCCACAATAAAACTGAAAACACAATTATATATGAAATTTTGATGGACAAAATTTTGGCTTCCTTGTGCTTTATGTTGTTTCTAATTTGTTTATTATACATTTTGATTTTTTAGCTGTAGGAAGTTGTAGAATAAAATATGTCTCAAAAGGTGAAACCAGCAAGCAGTGCATGTAGGTGTTTAGCCTAAAAGTGTGATAACAGAGTTATAGTCATTAGGAAACTTTCAGTCAGTTTGAGTTTTAGTCCAAGGAGGATATACCAGTTTTCCTATCTAGTCAAAACCAATTATCTCATTTGTTTCAATGGAATTTAAATGTCACCTCTGTAGGATTCAGCTCATCTTTAACCTCATTTTTGTTTTGTGTCTTGAGTTCTGTCCTTTTTTTTTTTAAACCCTGCAACTAATATAGTAAAGATTTTTTTTTGGTGGCAGATATTAAAATAATATTTTATAAAAATTTCTAGGAGTTTATAATCTTCATTACGAAAAAAAAGCTGATAACATTGTGTCTCTTCTTGCATCCTACAGTTACTTCAGCAAGATGGTTTTGATCTAGAGAATGCAAGCCAAGAAAAGGAAGTCATGAAGAGAAAAAACCCCTATATTCTGAAACGACAGCTACATGTGAACAAAGCTAGAAGACCATACATACTCAAGAGAAGTTCATATTACTGATGCAGCAGAAGAAAACAATGTATATTTAGTTTATAGGTAACTGTGCGTTATGGTTATCTTATTTAAATCTAAAATCATACTTGTGTGAAAATATACTATGGAAAATCAAGATAATAACTTAGCTGTGTCTTTTTTGCAATTGCTGTTTCTTGATTGTGAATTTTTCCTACTTGAGATTAATTGGACTAATACATTTGCAAATAAAACTAGTTTTTAAGCATGATGTATTGTACAAAACTGGGATTTCAACATGCTTCCAACAACCTTGTAGTCTTTACCAACTTTATAAAGCACACCAACATAACACCAAGTAAATTGATACTGTCTATAAATCCTGCTGAGAATCTCACAGTTTCTTAATGCAACACCCCAAACATGTAAATGTTTGCAAATTTTTTTAATAATATAGTGAAAACTGCGACTGTATTTTATGCTTTGGCCAGTTTAATTTATTAGGGAATAGGTCTAAGGAAGAAAGAGAATACTGTCAACTAACTATTAAATGGCTATTTTAAAATTAATATTTTAAATAGCTTGCTTGTAAGTGAATTTTAAGTTTTTGACTTCTAACTTGCCACTGAAGACTAATAATTTGGGAAAACAATACATAATGAGACTTTTAAGAAGTATGCTAGTGAAAAAAACTAGATGTTCCTCAGAGTCTTGTGTACCACTGACTAAATAATTTAACAAGTCACTAAACAAATTTACAGTGTTTTCCTAATCTATGATGCTCAGGAAAAAAAAAAAAAAGATAAAAGCTGATTCCTGTCCTGGTGCTGCCACTGTTAAAAGACAATTTTGGGAAGTATTTGAAAGATGTGTTGAAATTAGAACATCTTAAAGTTACTATTAAAAGGCATTTCCTTTCTCTCCCTCTACAAATTTGTAGAAAATAGGAAGTTTCAGAGTTGAAGACAGTCTTGGAAGCTAACAGAGAGGGAGGTTCACAGCATGGGAAAAGTGGTTTTCAAGCCAGGAGGAATCAATTGCCACCTGAAATTCACACATTTTCCAGTTCTATGTCAGTGATGTGTGCATGAGATTTGGGATCTCAATGATCCTGGGTTCCAGTCTGGAGGAAAACAATCTGAAAGGACTGGGGGCTGCAACAACCATCAAAATAGAGGGATAGTCCAAGACCTGTGAAACCTGGATGCTCAGACCAGGAGGCAGAAATGAGACAGACATTGGTTCTAAAAACTCTTTCCTGTTTGATGTATTTCCTCAAAGCACTTCTGGATAGCCAGAAGATATATAGCCACCAAGAAAACCCCAGCTCCAAAACAAACAAAAACCCAACCAATCAAACACCTCCTCCACACACACAAAAAACCTAAAACAACCAAAAAAACAACAACGCAAACACTTGGAAAATATCCAAATCCTTTCACAGGATGGTTACACTTTGTTACATAGGTAGGGATGGGGTTTTTAAAGTAAAATATATCACTGTACTAAAGCTAATTTTATTTCCTTTTCTCACTGCAAATATTATTAATCAGTTTATTCATTCAATAACCATTAAATGCATGCACTGACAAGAAATGACTGAGCATACACTAATTATTGTAATAATCATTATGACTCAAATACAGCAAAGCAATTAAGCACATTCAGTCTCAATGTTTTAAATGCTTAATGTGCTTAAGGGCTTTGCTTAAATAAAGTTCTAGTAAACTCATACCCTTTACTTTTTTTACAAAACTCATGGAATTAGACTGGAGACCCAATATGCTCTCAAGTGGTTAAGAAACATATTCTTTCCAACAAACCTATAAGACCCCTAGTCCTATTACGGATATTTTACACTCTAAAATACCTTTTGGTCTGAAATAACAAAGCAGAACAACAGTCTGTTCCAAAATTAATTGCTAGAAACATATGAGTTAAACTTCAGATCACTTCTCATGGGAAGCACAGAAGAATAAGACAAAACCAGGTTGCCATTATATTTTTCTCTCATGCTAAGTTTAAGAGTATAACAGCTAAAAAAAAGTAGGATAAGGTAATGTGGTTGTCATCTGAAAGAGAATGTAAATTTTTCAAAACCAGAAACACCCTTCCATGTTTCATTTTGGAGGTAATTTAGATATTCAGAGTAATGGAATATGACCTCAAGTGATGATATGAACTGTTTCACCCTCATCTAGTGTTCCACATTCAGGTTACCTTGTGACCGTGTACTTGTTCTTTGCAGTGCAGAGCTAACAGATTAGTCAGCCTGGCTGAAAATGGCTTTAAATAACCCATTTCCTTTCAGCAGACTGTGAATCCACACGCAGCTACTGTGTGTCACTGGCGGAGGCAGAGCTTAAAGTATGGCAGGAAAGTACAGCTTGTCAGCTGTCCCAGTCTCTGATGGAGGTGTCAGAGGAATGTCATTCAGAGTGACAGTCTGAAACAGATGAGGAAAAAAACCCCATGACTTTAACATGGTCAGTTAAGATGCAAAAGTCAGTGCTGGCTTTTTGGTTTATTGGTCATTCATTAAAAGCAAGCACAGCAGCATTAAAATACTAGGAAACACAAACCATAGAATTAAGCCAGGTGCACAGAGCTGTTAAAGGAAATTTTGAAGTCTGGGAGATTTTCTAGCTTGAAATCTACTCTCCTAGCTGTTGCTACCTCCTGATGGCCTCACTGCTGTGGAATTGCTGCCTTTCTTTAACCTTCGTTTTTGGATTATGGCAGAAAAAAAATAGGCTTTTGTGCATTTGTCTATATTTCGCCCATTCTTTCAGTGAGATCCTCAGGGTACCTGCCTCATCCCTAGCTGTGCATTGCCTGCAAAAATCCATTCTATTTTTGCAGCAGCAATGAGTGCTGGATGAAGTTCAGAGGAGGCTCTCACAATAAGTAAAGACATTACTTCAGAAATTTAAACACCTTTTATGTTTTCCCTTTTCTTTTTTCTTTTCTTTTCTTTCTTTTTTCTTTTCTTTTCTTTCTTTTTTCTTTTCTTTTCTTTCTTTTTTCTTTTCTTTTCTTTCTTTTTTCTTTTCTTTTCTTTCTTTTTTCTTTTCTTTTCTTTCTTTTTTCTTTTCTTTTCTTTCTTTTTTCTTTTCTTTTCTTTCTTTTTTCTTTTCTTTTCTTTCTTTTTTCTTTTCTTTTCTTTCTTTTTTCTTTTCTTTTCTTTCTTTTTTCTTTTCTTTTCTTTCTTTTTTCTTTTCTTTTCTTTCTTTTTTCTTTTCTTTTCTTTCTTTTTTCTTTTCTTTTCTTTCTTTTTTCTTTTCTTTTCTTTCTTTTTTCTTTTCTTTTCTTTCTTTTTTCTTTTCTTTTCTTTCTTTTTTCTTTTCTTTTCTTTCTTTTTTCTTTTCTTTTCTTTCTTTTTTCTTTTCTTTTCTTTCTTTTTTCTTTTCTTTTCTTTCTTTTTTCTTTTCTTTTCTTTCTTTTTTCTTTTCTTTTCTTTCTTTTTTCTTTTCTTTTCTTTCTTTTTTTTTTTCTTTTTTTTTCCTCTCCCCTCCACTTCCCTACCCTCCCCTTCTCTCTTCAGCACATAATTGCCTAAAGTTTAAGAATGTTTTGAAGACCCTAAATTCAGAGATTACTACCTTGGCTTAAAGAACACCTCTTGATATGGGCAATTTTGTTTTATGAAGGCAATTACTGAGAGATGTTCTGTCTTTTTCTGTCTCTCCAGAGGAGCACATTTTTCCTATGCATTCCACTACTGATATTTTTTAAGTTCACGGATTAATAATTATACAAATTATTCAGAAACTTCATACATAATTATTTCTTAGACTCCTAAAGTGTTGGATATAGTCATACAAAGCAATTGCAGAAACCTGTCAGTACTCTCTAATGTAGAATTAAATGTAACTGAGATTTACTTTGATTTTATATATTTTTAAGGATTATCATCCATAATACTGCAAATGTTCTATACAGGAAAAGTAAAACATAGAGAAATTAATAATCTTATAATCTCTGAATCATGTATTTGTTACTTTAAAAGAAACATTGTAAAATAACAGTGGTTATCAAGGTTAGATGTGGTGGTGATAAAATAAGTCCTCAGTTCTTGAGTCTTGCTTGTGGTGTATTATAAATTTTGCTGTTTTCTGCCTTTTCTTTTATAAGTCAAAATTTTGTTCCTTGTTTTAAATAAGAGTTTAATGGATGTGCAGTGAACAAAGTGGATGAAATATTGAGTTTTCAGATTAAGAGAGATTTAACTTTGAGATGTATGATATTGGCTACATCTCATACCTGACTCTTAGTGAACAAACAATGGAGACAAAATTGATCTTGAATTTTATTCTTTTTCCCCAAAATTAGTTAGCAATTTGCACTGTGAGGTATCAAATTGAAGATACAAGCTACCACTCCAATAATTGAGTGTTGGAGAGTAGAAAGAGAAGCAGGTTCTTCTTAAATTCCCCAGGGTTCCAGACTGATCACTGATGTTTTCCACATCAGAAATATTAGGCTGACTGAAACTAGTCAGGAAACAAGAGTTTCAGAGAATCTACAAACTAAAGTGTTCTGACTTCCGTGATGTAATGATAGTCAGCATTTGTATCTCACTCTCCAGGAAGCAAAAAAAAGGGTGGAAGGGAAGGATTGACCACCACAAGGAACCTGGGGAATGATTTTTATTGCTACCAAATGCAAGCATTCAGAATTTGTGAATGAGGTTGCAAAAACCTTAAAATAGATAAATAGATAAAAGCAATCCATGATACCTAAATAAAGTAATAAACACATGTCAAATGATTTTTGTTTTCTTCCTTTTACCAGACTGCTAGGGAGCATTAGAATCACATTTCTAAACTTTGTTCACAAGAGGAGCTAAAACATATTTGTTCGTTAATATTCATTGCTACTGAAACTTGACATTCTCATCCAGCCTCTTGAATTCAGTAGGTGTGAGATTAACAAATACAAGAACACAATGTTCACGACCAGGTTTCAAACCTATCCAGATCCAGGATACCTGGATGGGTCTGCCAGGCCAATCAATCGGAATGTGGAATAGAAAGAGCTTTGTGGTACCTCAGTAGTCGAGCTTTATCAGACTGAATGGCTCCTCTGAGGTAGCTATACAGGAAAATGACGTGGGAGCCCCTGAATTTTGGAGGGGTGTCAACTCTTAAGAAACATAGAGCCTTCAGGAACTCTTAGTTGCTAAACTAAGATGTGGTTTTTCTGAGTAGATGGGAGTGTACAGCTGATGTCTCAGGAGTTGCCTCACATTCCATTACACAGAAAGAAAAGAGGGACTATGCAATAACCAAGGCATAGCATTTGTCTGTTTGTGCTCCAAATGGGTCAAGTACCAGTCTGTTTTGTCACAAAAGTTACAGTGCACTGGTAGTCTGGAACCATTTTCTATTTTGCTGTTGAAAATACGTTGTAGGAATCCTTTGTAGGATACATTTTTCTTATGGATATATAAAGGGCCTCTCAGATGGTCTACACATTACTTCTTAAATAACTGGCAGTAGCTTCAAGATCTCTGTCCAGGTGTGGCATCCCAACTGTTTAACTAAATGTTAACATTATGAGAGTGGGTTTGTACACTGGTGATAGACTGGAAACATCCTAAAAGACAATCTTAACAACATTATTGCACCTTTTTGGAGTCACAATTTAAAAATCCAAGATGCGTAACAAATTTTTGTAATCTAGTATGATAGAATTTGAGAGTATTTTATCCCCTATAAGTATTTAACTCAAGATCTAAAACTAATGTTAAAAAAAAGGGAAGGGAAGGGAAGGGAAGGGAAGGGCAGGGAAGGGAAGGG
>WBMZ01009092.1:0-45019 GCA_013400975.1 Atrichornis clamosus | reverse complement strand
AAGGGAAGGGAAGGGAAGGGAAGGGAAGGGAAGGGAAGGGAAGGGAAGGGAAGGGAAGGGAAAAGGACTAGTATGTGCTATATTGTGCATTATTTTCTTAAAGTTTTTGCAGAGCAATACTCTTGGGAACCATTTTATCTGGAATGAATGGCATGGTTCCTCCAATCTTTTTAGCAAAACAGTTGTTTATATGTATTTAAAAACAACTGTTCCTAGAATCTAATATTGTAAAGCCTTTTATTAGGATGCAGAAAGGCAATTTTGTGGAATGAATAATCCCTATGCTTAAAACCCAAATTATTGTCCCCCTCAAAAAAAAAAATCCTATTTTAATAGCTCTTGCTTGAATGAAATCTCTTGGTTATTTTTGTGCACTACCAAATCTTTAGGGCAGTTGTATAACCATATACTGTAGAAGTTGTTGTGTTTTGGGATCTTATTTAATGATCTTTTAAATAAAGAGCTATTTGGAACAGACAACTTGCCTATTTTTCTGTTCAAAAGAAGAAATCAACAAAACACCACACAGAGCAAAGGTATATGTGTATGTACCCACAAATGAAGGGTTTATTAAAATTATTCTGAATTTTGCAATATATAAAGTATAATTTAGAGGAATATGCAACTGCAGAATACTATACTACCATGCTAATTTTGCAGATTGCTGCAGAAATAGACAGCAATAACACAAATTTCTAGATGTTTGTCTTTAATATCCATAAGGCACTGAAGTGCTAAGACTGCAGCTGCTTTTGAAGATTAAATCCTTGGCAAACACCTAACTTCCATTTTCCTCAAAAGTCCATTTACTGAAGACAGATTTTTCATGATAGTGGAGTTAAGAGTTACTATTACAAGACCCGACCCATAGAGAATGAGGGAGTTGTGAACAATCTGGGGGTTTTTAAAAATATTACGTGCACCTCCACTTTACCTTTGTGGTTTTACAGATTTCTGTGTTACAGTGTTGAACTGGAAGTGGCTGTAAGGGAACAAGCAAATGGGAAGTAAAATGTGGGTAGGTAAGGGACTTAATGAAAAAATGTGGGAAGATGTTAACTGGGTATTCCCTCCATCTGGCTCCAACCAAAGAGTGTCAGAGCTGTCTGAGGCGTGGGTCATATATAGAGAAAGGGAAGGAGAAAAGGAGGGGAAAAAGATAAAAGGGAATATAATAATTTAAAAATTTAAAAATTAGATTTTCTTCATGTATCTAGCATAGCTGTGGCAAATTGGACACTCTAATGCATGGTGCACTGACCTGGACATGAAATCCATGTTTCTGTGAACCGGATGGATATTGATTATAAACAAGATCCCTTCTGAACATTCTACAAGGCAGAAAGCAGAAAAAGTAATGCTGTACTAAAACATTTTTGCTGCCTTATTAGCAGCTTTTAGTAGTGTGTGAAGAAACATAATGTACTATTTGCAACACTTTCCAAGGCATATCTTGATGTGAAAGGAGCTGACATTTACTGTGAAAAGTCTTTATTTAGATAGAGAGTTAGAATATCTGAAGCATGTTGCTTACAAACCTGATTTCTGTTCACTTAAACACTTCAGTGCTTTTCTGCTGGGAGCGCATCTGTCCCTTTGGTAACAGGTGTGAATAAGAAAGGATTGCTCAAATTCACCATTATAGATGTTCCTTGAGACTGATAATAGAGGAAGCTAAAGCTTGTTAAAACAGTACAGCTTTGTACAACCAGTTGAAAGGGTTTGGGGAAACAGGGGAAAAGTCAAATAAATGAACAATATTTATTTTGCTAATATGTAGGTACACATACAAACATAGGAATAAATTCTTTACTTCCTATGAGGGTGGTGAGACACTGGAACAGGTTGCCCAGAGAAGTTCAGAATGCCCCATCTTTGGAATTGTTCAGGACCAGGTTGGATGGGGCTCTGAGCAATGTGGTCTAGTGGAAGGGAGCTGCTGGAACTAGATGATCTCTAAGGTCCGTTCCAACACAAATCATTCTATGAATCTGTGATACACACAAGCACACATTTATGTATGAAGACACTGCACATGGTGTCCTCTGACCTTATCTCTCTTAAGCTGTATCTCATCACAAGAAGAGCTTTGCAGGGATGTTACTTGTTTTTTCTGGCCAGAAAAATGAATGTTTATGCTTATTTCATGTAAAAAAACCCACCAAATAAAAAAAATCCAATCTTTTCATCATTCTAGCTGTGTCTTCTTAGAGCTGGCCAAAACAATTACCCACAGCTCACCTTGTCTTTGTGTGTGAGCTGCACAACTGTATGCCTGATGGTCACCTTCCAACATTCAGAAAAACAACTCTGTATTCTGTACAGTCACACTGGACCTGAACTGAACACACAATTTGAAGTGTGAGAAGAGAAAATGATTTGGTGACAGAGAAGCTTCAGTCTTCTAAGGCACCAGTAGACACATAAAACCCCTAAGATATTGTAAAAGTGATTGATAGGAGGGAAGCCTGCTATTAGCTGGAAATGATGATTGGGTAAAACGTCATGAGTGACTCAACAAGAAGTGGAGTAAATAGTTGCTATAAAAGCTAAATAAAGAAAATAGGGACAGAGAGAAAGATGCTATGTTGCTCCTACATAACATAACATAAACTTCTTTAAAAAGATATTGCCATCCTTTAAAGTTGCTTCCTTTCTGACACTGAATACAAGATTATGTCTGTCCTCTTCGAAGAGCAAGAAAAAGCAGGCTCTTACCTGTCTTCCTGGAATTGTGGAAAACAAACTCATGAGAACTAGTATTGCAGTTTTCTTATTGGACTGGCACCCAGTCAGCAGCAGAAAGTAAAACACACAAACCAGAATCTAATCTTGCTCTTTGAGAAGAGAAACTGCTACATGGGTTTCCTACTGCACTCATTTTTGTTAACTGGTCTCTAGAAACTTCACTCATTCTAAATTACAGGAGGTCAGTACTACTCAGAAAACTGAAAATTCCTTAATAACATCCTGATCATTGCCTGGATTGTAGAGTTACTGCAGGGTTGAAAGTGGATGAAATTTAATGTTCAGTAGCACAAAACACAACAAGAGTAGAATGGATCATCCAGGTCACAGAGTTAAATCTTTTACAAACTGGCAAGTATTAGAGATTTTTCATGTGGAATTCATGTCATCAAAGTCAGATATCTAGGTCTAAGCTAGTTATGCAGACTTCATCCATGCTTAATGAGAAGAGAGGAACTTTAGGGAGAAATTCTGTATCAGCAATTATCTGTAAACAAACAATCTACCTTGGACAAGACACTTCAGCTTCAAATGTTATAAACCTGCCAGGTGAATCTTGGTTTGAGCCTATAATTTTCCGCCTACACAATGATCATCAGCAAAAGAAAAATAAGAGCCAGCAAAAGAACTAACTCCCAGAAACAGAAGAGAAAAGAAGAAAGCAAGACTTGAACTAATAATCACCCTGCTGATCCTGGTGTCACGGAAAGTATTTTTCTAGTGCAATGTGAGATATGTATTGAATGAATGTTTGAGACAATTATCAAAGATTTAGTAAATATTTTGGAAATGAAAAGGGAAGAGAAATAACATTTCAGATAAAAGGGAGAAAAAAGAAAAGGATAAAATTTTTGCAGTAAATTTCTATTTATTGAGTTAAAAATTGGATTATCAGAACTTGTAAAAAACTGGTAGAGTGTTGTATAGTGCAATTAAGGAAATCTTATAGGCAATTTACATAAGAAAGTATTAAAAAAATTTGCACAGTGTGGACAATTGGTAAAAGATAAAATTTTTATTTCAAAATGCAAAAAGGTGTATTCTCTGAGACTGCGATGCCCCCAGAGATGTTAAGTACAATCTTATTTATATGTGATGGTTTCAAAATTTCTGGCACTGAAAAAATTACAGGAAAGCTTGAAAACTTTCTCTAAAGGGAAAGATGGCTTACAGGGGGTGACAGAATGTTGCATATATTGGGAAATTTAGATCTTGATTCAATAAGTATTTTTGAATGTGCTGAAGTTTATGTACTTTGAGTAATCTGTCTGTACTTACAAGCTGCTCACTCTTCTTTAAGTTGTCTTTAATAACAGTAGCATGAGTATTTCTTTTTCATCTTAAATTGAATGTTAAGCTTATTCCTGGGTGAATCATGAACCTAAAAGAAATCAACTTTACATTTATAATTCAGTTACTTGCCAAGAAATGTGCTTTTGAAGTTTTGGGCTGGTAATCACAATTGTTGATGTTTTGATTAGATTTTATACACTATCAATAGAAAATTCAGGATTTTATTTAATTCCAGAACTGGGGACTGAAAATTTTGTAATATACTGTTTATCAGACATGTACTCTTCCTTTAAATCTTTAATTTAAAAGAAAGGAGAGAGTGGTGAATTGGTGAATAGTCTGGACAGCAGGAGAAGACAAGGAGGAAAGAAATCAAGAGGAACAGACTGTCAGGGTAGTGCCCTTTTTCTTCTTTTACAGCAACTTAGTAAGCAGAACAGTGTCTTAGACCTTATTGTTGCAAGACACTGTTTAACACGATGCAAAGTAAGAAATCAATTTTTCTATAGTTGCTAATAGCTCTGTATGCCTGATTTACACCATGTCAATTAAGATTGCCTTTTAGAAAATGGTACTTTCTGCAGGCTGCTATTTAGTCAAACTATTTCAAATGGACCAGTTACAAACCAAGGCAGTGCATAAACTGTAATCTCCCATTTGAAAATTAATCATAGTTTTTTGTTCAAATTCCTTGCTTTTACAATGTTTCAGGCCCATTTTGAGGTGTAAATAAAACCATGAATTAATTACAAAACTTTCCATGGCCATTTTGCTCCATCAGTTTCCCAAGCCATGGGGAACATTTGACTTTAAAAATAAAACAATCCACATCTTGTGGATCCACATGGGGAATTTCATCTTCTTTTTTGGATGGGGTACGTTAGTCCCTACTGTGGACTTGCGGAGATGAGTGGCAATACCAGAAGATTTTGCAGAGAATGCCATGAGTTCAGCTGTACTATGGCACATCAGACAACTTGTAATCCACAGGAAGGAGACCAAATTAATAGCTGCTGTTCATGATCAGTGGGCTTATGAGGATCTGCATTATTGGTGAGCACACAGATGAGGAGGCAGCAATCTACATAGCAGAGAATAATTTGGCAGAGTATGGATGACAGAGCTGGGAATTTGGGCTGCTTCATGTTTTGTACCAAGGGGTAGAATAACTGTTTTAATTATGTTTAGCTTCTGAGACTTTGACTTTCACACGAACAGAGGATAATTAGAAAACAGTCCTGCTCCAGGCTTGAAGCCTGCTTTTCAAATCCACACAGCTTAGGGTGAAGTGTCAGGACTTGTGTTAAACATCATATTCCCAGGGGCCCCAAGCTCAGCCTCTGGAACTTAAGGATTAGCAAGTTGAACCCTTTTACTCATGAATGCATATCAAGACATTGCCTGGAGAGACATAGTGAATAAAGAGTAGACAACAGCATTATATTTTGCCTTTTAAGTTTTTCCTTTGTTAAAACCAGTAACACAGAGCTTTCATTCAGTGCAGATGCTGAAATAACAGTTTCTCAATAGAAGAAAAAGTGTCTCTATTCTCAGATGTACATAGAAAGTTTTTAATGAGGAGACCTTCAGCAATTTCTTTTGACTCCTAACTGCTTACATGTCTACATGTAGAGATTCTAATACAATACCGCAGTACTTGGAGATGACGTGTAAGAGTATTAACTACCTGGAATAAATTTTCAAATATTGCATGTCACATCACTCCCTGCCACCAATATCCATGGCACTTGCAAAAAAACCTCATACCCTCTAAGGACGTCAAAAGCCACAGTTTCTACTGAGTTACTCAGTTCTAGGAGGTAGGAGGGATGCTGATATGACTTTCTGCCCATGTTCACCTGTTAGCTGAAGCGATGGTTTTAGAATCAGTGGTAATCTTCTTGTATTTAAGCCAAGGACAACCTTTTAGCCAAAGTTAAATCTTTCTTGACCTGATGTCAAAGCCTTTGGAACATCCAGGAGTTATATCATGAGATCTAATTAAGGCTTAAGTATTTGCTTTGGAGTGCCCAGGACCTTGCACTTAATCCACCAGAAACGTCCCCAAGTATTGCAAGTGAGACAGAGAGCAAAATGCAGCTCAAAAACTTTTCTAAGAGAATAAAGTTGAAGACAATGTAGTGGAAGACAATGTAGTCAGGAATCACTGCTGAAGTGGAATAGAAAAATAATATTAAAATATTTGATTAAAGTATAAGAACTGTGACTATTTATCTCTCCTACTCCATCTATTGCAAATAAAGCTATCTGACATCTTAAACAATAATGAAGTGAGCAGAACAAAAGTTATACTCCTCCTACCTACAAAAATCTGGATGGGGTCAGATATAGCTTTAAAAAAATTAGGGCTTTATTTCTGTAAAATCATCATCTCTTATAGATTCAAAGTGTTCCTTTTTACTGATAAAGATTTTCCCTTGGTTTTTAGGCTTTGAGAGGAAAACAGTCTTCAGGAGTCGGTTTTTTGCAATATACCACCATCTGGTGGAAGTAAACAGAAAGACAAAGCTTTTGAAAGTTAACCTGTCTTGATAATTGGGAAGATTTACTTTCCTAGTACTAATTGTCTTCAATGGGCTCTTGAGGCTTTAGTGTGCCAAATGACTTTAAACCATGTAATTTTCACATTTCTCTATTCAATTGATTTGCTTCAATTATTTAAAGGATTTACTTTTAAGGGGCTGAAGGATGTTCTTAAATCTAAATACACACTTCAGTATTTCTGAATGTATCTGCTCAGTAAGACAAGACAGAATTTTCCACATGGTGATATAAAAGACTTCAAAATATTTTGCTAAATATTAAACAAGATTTATAATATAGACCATAGGCTACTGCTGTATTTTCTAGGTATTGGCAGAATTTGATTTTGTTCTCTTTCAAAAAAATGGTTAGCAAGATGACCATCTTTGTGTTATTAGGGTCTTTTTCCCCACAAATGTTTATTAAAATCTTAGCGGAAAAGTTCTAGTCTTACTGCCTAAGCACTTTAGAAGCTAAACTTCATTTTGAACTGCACTGAAAATTCACGGGTTACCAGAACTCACAATATATGCTGATAGTATCTGTTCTCTCTCTGTGGTCAGCATGTTCCTCCTGTGCTGTCACTAACAAAGTTATTAAATATTGTGGGCACAACAAGATTGGACATAAAAGATATGATTATTTTAAAAAAAACTTTCTAGAAAAATATAGAGGGAAGTATGCGCCAAACAATTATGTTGATATTTGTTTTACTGTAGAACTAAATATTCTGCTCTGGAGTGGTTTACCACGATCCTCAGTGTCTCACCTATTTTTTAGACACCTGCTAGGCTGTCAAGCTAAATGCTCAGGCATCTCAAATGTCCACCAGACAATTATTTGGGGAATTGAGGTATGGTACCACTGGATGTTGGGGAATTTGCTGCACAAAGACCTAAGCAGACTTTCAGACTGGCATCTTATGAGGTCTTGGACACCAGCAAGGCACCAAAATGTTTCCAGGGAATTAAGTCTTGCTGAGCTCGGTGACACGGTCACAGCCAAGGCTCAGCCTGTCTGCCAGTTTCTGCTGGAGTTTTGGCAAGATCCGCCAGTCCACAGGAGTGTGCCAAAGCCAGACAACTGTTATTTTTTTAATGGGAAAATGTTTTTCTATAAGATTTTAACCAGGCCTAATAGCACACTGTGGATATAACTGTGGCACTGGCTTTGTAACAAGTGCTTTTCGTGTACTTGATAGAAGGTTTCACTCTGGTCTCTAGAAAGCCAGAGGGAATGCAGCTGGCAGGAGGGGATCTTTGATGGTGCACAGCTGCTGAGTCCTTCCAGTGTGCCAGGGAGGAAGAAATCTCAACAGTGGTATAAGGAAAATGTTGAATGTGGCATGTGTTCACAGCGGTTGCCACCCATACGTGGTGGGAGAGGCTTGCCTGCTGTTTCTCGTGAGGCCGTGTTCAGGGTGCCACAATGTGTGGCTGCACCCAGCACGTGCAGACACTTGGCTGCTGCCCTTTGCGTGAATAGGGCTACCTGTTACATTTAGTTCAGTATCCAATATGACTCTCTTCCCACTTAGGAATATCTGGATGGAGTCAGATATAACTTTAAAAAATTTTGACTTTGTTTCTATAAAATCATTATCTTGTATAGATTGTAAGTGGTGAGTTTTAAATTTATTTATAGTAATTTCTATTAAATCTTGAAGCACATGCCTAGAATAATTTAATTGTACTATATAAAGCAGGTATCCCTTTCATGGTGTAACTAAGCATGTGGGACAAGGTCTCCAAATTACTGAGAACAGAAGTTCAGGTTTAAGCCATACTGCTGAAGAGAAAATGGGAAACCTAGATCCAGAGGAAAGTGCAGCTAAAATGACTCAGAAGACGGTCCCATTTTAATGCCACAGATATTTATGAACACAAGGATCTCATCTAGCATACTTATAGTAATATTGAATGGCTTTGTTATAATTGATATTGCCAGTTTTTTAAGCTGATGTTGATTCTTTTTCAATCACTTGACAATGAGTTTCACAAGTTAATTGTGTCTTGTAACATTAATCTATTTTGGATATTTTTAAGCAGGTGGATTCAGTTTTTGTTTTCAAATTATAGGTATGTTAACTTTTAGGAAGCAAAAACCGGCATCACTGGTAAAGTGAGGGAGTTTCTTACAAATATGCTACATTTTAATGAATTGTTTTCTTTCCTTTTTAAAACTAATGTGACATGGCTGTATTACATTGCTTTGTTACCTTAAGTTCTGTTACACCAGAGAAATGTTTTTTCTCAAAGAGATTCTTGGGGCCCACAATACTTTTAAAATTTTTGCTTAGCTTTTTCAGTTCCCTCCATGTGTTGTGGTTTAACACTGGTAGGCAGCTAAGCACCATACAGCCTCATTCATACCCCACTGAAGTGGGATGCAGGAAAAAGAAAGGAAGATTAAAACCAAAGAAACCTGGGGGTCAAAACATTAATTAAAAAAAAAGAAAATGAAGGATAAGTTGAAGAAGAGAGAAAGCAAACAAAGCAAGTGATGCGAAGGCAATCACTCACTGCTTCCCTCAGGTAGATCAATGACCAATCAATTTCTCTTTTCCCTTTTCTTTTGCTGACCATGATGCTATATGGCACAGAATATCTCTTTGGTTAGTTTGGGTTGTCTGCCTTTTCCCTTACTATTTTGCACCCCACAATCTAATCAGTGTCGGGGTAGAGTGAGAAGCAGAGGTGGCCTAGGTGCTGTGAAGACATTTTTCATCAATAGCTGTGACGTCAGTGTGTCATCAGTATTGTTTTGATCTCAAATAGAAACCATAGCACCGATTGAGCTGCTATGAAGAAAGTTGACTCTATCCCAGTCAGGCCAAGTACAGCAAGTTGGTGTCGGATATGACTGATGCTCTCCAAAAGTTCTGTACTATACACAGCACCAAAAGCAGTTTCATACACAGCCTTCACCACAATAAAAAATTATTTGAGAAAAGATATGAAACATTCCATTCTGTTCTTGGCCTGAAGTAAGTGCAGGATTAGCCTGCAGTTTCCTTTTTCACTGCTAAGAAGGTGATTTTATTTGTCTTATTTTTTGACAAAGGTTTAATTTTTCCCTGCTTAAGATCACAAAATTAGTAAACATATCTAGCAGTCTACCAGTTTTATTGAAAATTAGACCCTACAAACACCACCATGCTACCCCAAATTCTGTATTGGCAGGACAAATCATGTAAATGGAAACTTTCAGAAATTTGGCCTTAGAAGTGAGACTGGAAAGGGTCAGTGGTGTTTCCTGAGTCCTGTGACTGTTCTTGGTGAGACGAGTGACTGCAGAGTTTTTCCTGAGCCTGCTCTTGACATCCTCAGGACTTCATCTGTGGATTCTTGCTGTTCCTAAATGGAGCTCCTTCTCTTTGTCCTCCCTTCTCTGCTTCACATGCCGGCAGGCAATGAAGTCTGCAGAGGCAGAAAATGTGCTTGATGGGGTCAGATACCTGAGCTGAAACCAGGAGTAAGAAGATTTTCTTATTTCCTATGTCCTTAACAGAGAGAGAGAATGGTAAGAGCATACCCTTTCACATTTCTGTGCAGGTAAGCATGTGATTCTGGAGACTGTTCCTGCCTCATACTAGAGAAAGCTCTTCCTTTATACACGAATTTTTGCCTGCACCAATAAAACTATACACTAAAGCAAGAACAGTTGGTCTCCCATATATTTGTCTCAATTCTTTGACTTTTATTGATACATATATTAAAGCAAAAAAAAAAATTTGTTCAAATCCACATGCCCAGAATGGTATGAAATGATGGTAAAGGTGCAAAATTAGGTTGTTTTAATCAATAGAGAAGGAATAAGTGCCACTGAGCAGAAGTAAAAAGTATTTTCAGATAATTTCACAAAAAACCTGTTGGCCAGTAGGTGGTACCCTTATTGCAAATAAAAACAAGGTGGTGGGGGGGTGGGGAAGCTGAATAGCTGAGAATTAGCTCCATATTGTGAACATTTACCTCCCCCACTAGCCACTGCATACACTCTGTAAAGAGCACTGGGCAAGCCTAATAAGGGTTTGGACAAAGCATCTGTGTGTGGACTGTGAAGGAGTCACATTCTGTTATCAGTTATCACTTATTGCTGAAATTAAGACACCGTAGTTTTCTACATAGGATGCTTTAACCATCTTGTAATCAAGCTTTTATGCATTCAAGAACTTGATATTCGCAGCAAGTACATAAACCTCTGACCCACAGGTTGTACCACTGATTAATATGATTAATTCAATAGTGCTAAAAGATGTTTTAAAATTAATATTTAATTTGTGAAAACATTACAAATGTTTGTTTGTGTTTCTTTTTTTTTTCCTTTTTACTGAGACAAGCTTCTTTAGTAATTTATTTCTTTTTACTGAGACAAGCTTCTTTACTAGGAAATTCTTAGAACATACAAGGAAGTTATGAACAAAATTGACTTTAACAACATAGGAGAAATTTCTTTGCTGAAAGGGTTGTCAAGCTGGAACAAGTTGCCCAGAGAAGTAGTCAAGTCGCCATCCCTGGAGATATTAGGACATGTAGCATTTAAGGACATCGTTTAATGGTGTACTTGGCAGTGCTGCGTTAATGGCTGGACTTGATGATCTCAGGGTCTTTTTCAACCTAAGTGATACTATGTTTCTAACATTAATTAGTCGTTGTAGGTTCCTTGAAGATACACGCTTTGAAATGGCTAGGGCAAAACATGAGTGCCTGCAAAATAAAAGCTTGTCACAAGATGTCACAGTAGAATGGAAAACCTTGCAAACTGATCCTTAAGCTTTTGTACAATTAATTTAAACTAGTATAACACCAAGGTGATTTTAAGTATTGCTCTTTGGGGTTTTTTTAAAGACATAACCATAGACATAACCATCTTCAGTTTAAAATATCAGTCTGAATACTCTTTGGGGTGGAGGTGTGGGGCAAAATTGAACTAGCAGACAAAACTATAGGATATGTGTCACTCAATCAGTGTGCTTAACACTGAAAGTCTTGTCTAAGCTGTTCCCATTACACTCTCTTGAGAGAGAAGTATCCTGGGAGGTACCTTCTCTCTTTGGCACTTAAATCAACCTAGCATCTCACTCTCTGGAGACTCCCTCTCTCTCTCCTGACTATAGATGCACCTACACTGATTATCTTAAACCAGATACCTCTGTCTTAGGTTGTTTCAACACTGAGTTTTATTACTGTTTTTTATTTTGAATAATATTTGGCCACTAGCTGTTGCTTTGGAAGGCTGTTTATTACCTAGGATCCATACCCTACTGATTAAACCTGGATTTCAGATGTCTGCAATACCAAATAATATCTAATAACACCTAAAATGCTACTGAACATCCATACCCCTGAAGATTACAATTGCAAACAATTACAACCTTTTCCCATCTATTATTCCATTTCTATACCCAGAATCCTGGTAAATTCATTTGAAAATGATGAAATGTTTCATTATTTTCTTTTTTTTTTCCACTACCTTTTCTGTAATTTTCTTAACTTTTAATTTAAACCAGAAAACATTGCAAATATTAGATACTGTGAATACAAAAAATCTCTAAATTTTTTTACAAATCTGAAACAGACACAAAAAAAATCTTACCTGAAAAAAGGGACAATTTAATCAATTAAATTCAGTAGGCTGATAACGCTCAAAGAGACTAGCTTCAATTGAAAATATCTTCTGACCTGAACTCAGCTTTAGGCCTTTGAAAATGCACATAACTCAGAACCCAGGTTTCACCCTGAAAACCTGTGCTTAATATTAGTAGAGATTTTGTGTCTTCAAATCTAATTTCATAGGTCCCATTAGAATTAATAATTTTCTATTCTAACACTAAACCAAACCAAACCAGAACAACCAATAGGAAATATCATTTTGTCTGTATTGTTGGCTTTTTTAAGTGACAGCTTTGAAAAAATTATTCATGTGAGCACAAATTTTATTGATTCCCTTTCTTCATCTCTATTTTCTCTATTTTCTCCTGCCCTTCTGAATCCATCTGGTATTGGCCTGTGCTATGACTCTGACAACTCTCAGTCTCTCCTCGCCTCTCAATGGGCCTGGCTGCACTAGAAGCCTTTTTTTCTACCCTTGTCACTTTTTCTTTAAATTAGTTTACTAACAGTCATAAATTATGTGTCCAGGCCTGTATGAAATTGAAGGAATTGATGCAGTTTTATCCTTTCCAGGCTTAGAATTCCTCTCTCATGCCACAACAAAATTTTTCCGATGTCATTATTTCAAAAGCTGAAAGCTCCTTTTCATCCTGCAAACAAAAAATGTTATTTTACAAAACCATGTAATTTCAAATGTCCTTTTCAATCTTAAAAAAAAAATCAAGTGATTGTGGAAATTGCATTAGAAAATTATACAAGACAATTCAATTAGACTTCTGTTTTCTATTCCTAGGTTTAAAACTGTGCCAAAAAAACCACTCCTCTTTGTTTATTCCCACAACATTCCTTCCACAGGGCCCTGAATTTGCATGCTCTCACTATGAAACTTGTTTACTGACAATGAAGTCTGCCTTCACGATTGTCTTTGATTGCACTCTTGGATTTCTTGGGTGAAGTAGGAACCTTCACACAGTAGTGGGAACTGTGGGATATGCTGAAGGGAGACATCTAAACACTGGGACAACTCCAAGGTCTTGAAGTAGTGACAGTGCCTATTCCCTGCAACCTCATGCACTCTACTGACAATTATCAATGTCACGTCATGCACATTTATTTACATTTATGCAGTTATAATGTATTAAAAATATGCATAAGCTTATAAATTTTGGAAAAGAATGGATAGACATATCAGCTCTAATCTGAAGAGTTTTTTTTAATACAACCAGAAGATCATCCCTAAGTTTTCTGATTTTAGCTTTCTTCTCATTTCTTTATCATTCATAAAGCTCCTGGTTTATACTCAGCTGTGTTTACCAGTCTGCTAGCAACAGCATTCACCTATTCAGCTGTGGAGACTTAAAATACATATCTGTTCTTCAAATAAGTCTTATTTATGGATTTTAAGCTGAAGTAAAATCAGTATGATTTTACAGTGTTGAAAATTTTTGTCTATAATAATACTTAGCAAAAATGTAGTGGGAGACATGAATTTATTTACATGAATTGCTTTAAAGTTAGATAAACTAATTTGATAAAATAATTATTTTGGGTGGGGTTTTTCTTATGGCAGTGAGATTATATTATATGCAAAATTATAAGAGGTCAAAGAAGTAAAATCAGAACAACATATTTGCAACTGAAAAATGAAGACACATGGAGATCTGGGCCCAGCTTGTGGCTCTGTAATAGTTTCACTTTATGATCTTGATAACTCTTAATATTTATCTGCTTTATTTCATCTACTTGGATTAATTAATTTTTCTTTCTCTCTCTTGATTATCATTTTTAAGTCTTTATATTTGAGACAATAAGAAGATTATTATATGTTCTAATACAGACACTAAAGTAAAGGGTTTAGAGATATATCTGGTCTACAAAAAACTGCTTAGTCATTAACTACACAGCATCTTCTTTCCCTCTAACTGAATCATGTTAGCTCCAATCCCTCAGCTATGCCAGAACAAATGCAAATATGGCCAAATGGTGACTGAACTAACATCAAAGTTTTTTATTTCTTGCTTGATTATAATCCATATTATATTCCTCTCTTTGATTCACTACCTGATCCACTGGGTACTTTTACCAGCACAGTTCACCGTGTGGAACACAGGAGTGTGTGGAAACAGGAGAGAAGCGGGGCAGCACCACTGAGATTCAATTTTCAGTTTAGGGGAAATAGTGGTGACTGAATTTTAAATTCTGTGTAACTCTGAATACAATTTCTTAAAAACTTCAATAAGAGAAGTGTGTTGTTTTCATGGCAATTGTCTCAAAGTGCCATCACTAAGACTAGTTCTATGATTAGAGATAATTTCTAAATTAGAGTGTCATCAAACTTGTTGAAATGAAGACATACAGTTCTTTTGTTTCTGTGATCTTTGGATTGTTTGGAATATTTTTATTTATTGAATATTTTTTGAGCATTAGAAACATCTGAGTCAAACTTTACTTTGTTACCAACTGTCCCCTTCTTGCATCTGATTCCTTTTCAGCAGCTATGGCATTGCTACCTTCAGCCTCAAGGAGTAGATTAAGCTAAAATATTTCCCCTCTTTTACCTGATTAGATGGAATCCAGTGTGCCACCCTACATGCTCACTGAAGAAAGCATGGCAGGGTGTTCCAAAAAAATAGTGTAACAAAGCTCTAGCAATTTAGCCCCACATCTTTCTATATCCTTTCTTTTGTAGTTGTAAAAGAGAAAAAAACAAGCTAAATTTATTAGATGAACTGTTTCTTACAAATAGCACCCATTCTGATTTTAAAAAAAGGAAAAAAACCCAAACCTCCAAAGAGAAGCTGTTAGGATGTCCTCATCTCAATTCCAGTATATTTGAAAAAGGAAAAAAAAACCCAAAACAAAAAATACCACCTTGGGTTCATAACAGACAATGATTTCTTAGAGAAATCTCTAGATTCATCACTACAGAAAACTCAAAAAAGTAGCTGAGGGAAAAAAAAAGGTGCATTAGCACTTAGAAATATGTTGCAAATAGCAGCCTGAGTGCCAAAAACTCTGTTCTGAGGTGCCATATGGGATAAAATATCTGTTTTCCTACAAAAGGGATTAAAAATGAACAATTCTCCTGAAGGCTAAAAACATTTTTCCTAATTGTTTCTTTGTGTCTCTCATATTTTTGTCTGAAAACTGCAGTGAACTGAAGCAAACAGCGAGGGCTGGAATAATTCCTGATTGTGAAATTTTATGTCATTAAAGACTCAAACCTGAAAACTGGGTCTACTAATGCAAGTGCAGTAAAGGCATTTAAGCTACTGAATGCAGTGTTTTAGAACAGTGGGACAAAAAGGAAAAACTCCCATAAGAGTTATAGTACATGTACACAGCATTTATGAAATTATTAATTTTACCCTTTGGAATAAAGACTGTTTTGGAAGAAAAGTGCTAATCTATAGCTCATACTGAAATAGGGAAAGAGAAAGGAGGCCCTATATTCCAGCTTCGTGAGATGTACTTCCTTTTGTGAGCACTTCCCTTTGTGAGAGAGAAAGAACCTTATGCCCCTAGTTTCTCACTCCAAGTTAAACTAACGATCCTCTTACCCTTAAAAAACTTTTGAGGCTATGTTAATAATGTTGGTCTATTTAATTACTGTATTAAGCTAAAGAAGAGAAAATAAAGATGGAAAAACCCCCCAAACCCTAGGTAGAACTTTTGCTTTTTCATTAGTTATTGGAAGTAGTTATTCACAGCAGGGTAATCCAGATAAGCATCTGGCCCACAAACTATCCTGGCACAGACAAAGGTTTGTTTTCTTTTTTAAGAACTAGGAATTTTTCCAAGATGTCCTGACTACTGGGAGCAGAATGTCTGACCAAAGTATGCTCACCAGATGGTAGATGTTTCCATGTGGGTAAATATTAAAAAAGTTCTAAGTCTATGCAAACTGGGAAGTAAGAGTGGGAAAGATTTGCTGGTTTTTTTCAGTTTTAGTTGCCTCTGCAACTTATAAACATGAAAGGAAAAAATAGCCAAAACTACAAAACAAAGCTAAATT
Organism: Atrichornis clamosus; assembly: GCA_013400975.1. Taxonomy (NCBI): domain Eukaryota; kingdom Metazoa; phylum Chordata; class Aves; order Passeriformes; family Menuridae; genus Atrichornis; species Atrichornis clamosus. The sequence continues at coordinate 28,807 of WBMZ01009092.1, read as the reverse complement.
GAGTGGAAAAAAGATAAATGTCTTCTAATTTTTTTCTGGATTTGACCTATCATTAATGACTAAATTGAGAAACTTTAGCATTAAATCTGTTTAAAAACTTTCTTTTATTTCCTTGATATCTTTATTTGCTATTCAAAAACCCTTGCTGCTGTAAAATGTGTTAGCCCCACAAAAATAGCAAGAAAAGTAGTTTTTAATAGGGAGGGAAATGTGGAAGAAAACCCCCAAAAGGTCTGTTTTAAGGGCCCTCTGAATGTTTCATGCAACTAGCTCCTTGCCACCACTCTTGCCTGCTGGACAGGAGCAGAGGGCAGCGTGGGGCAATGCCTCTGGCTTGCCAGGTCCTCATCCTCTCAGAATAGTTAAAATACTGATGCAAGTACATTTAGCAAAGACACTGCCTTGAGCAATGGCTTTGCTAACCTCTTCTCTTCCACTGGCTCCACTGGTGGGTCTGTAACGTTAAGCAAAGTGAGGAGAGGGGAATACCACAAAAGCTGTCTGGTGGTAAGGTTTAAACCACTCTGTCAGCTGGCTGGCTGTGAGTTGCCGGCCTAAGGTGTCATAATGCATGCCCAGGCAGTCCTCTGGATCATGTAGCTTGCCAAATTTGGCTCCAGTACCCAACCTCAGCAGGAGTAGACACCTCTATAACTTAAACATCTGCAAAAATGTTTGCTGGGTTAGTAATGTATCCCAGATTTAAAACCACGTAGACAGCTAGAGGGTACATTGACACCACATGGTGTAGCTCGACCAGAAAGCGAGCTGGCCTACATGACAAAAGATTTATAGCTGAAGTGGCACAGTGAAGAAGTGCAAAATTAATAGAAAAGTTCCAGCTAAGTACAGTGAGCTTAAGATCACGTATCTACAGAGGAACATGAAAGGAAGAAATGTCACAATCAAAAGGCAGGGCAGCAGAAGGAAATGTTCTTTAGCTTTCCTTGTATTGAACTTTAAATAGATAAGACAGCTTCTCTCTCATGCTCCACTCTCTACCATAAACCTATTGCTTACAATGCCTTTCTGTTTATTTGTGTTTTCACCATGTGAGTGTGTACCCGAAGTGAGAAAATGAGTAGCAATATCTGGATATGAAGAAGGTGATAAGAGAACTAGGTGATGCAGGAATGCAACCAATTTTTTTCCCTTCCACTCCTCAGGAAATACGTGTCTATGAAAATAAATAAATAAAAATAAGTACTAGCCCAAAATTATCAAAACTATGAGAAACATTAATCAGAATTTTAGAATATTTTTTTCTTTAGGACAGCAAGATAGATATTCAGTCTTTAATAAGTATAAGTATGAAAAGGTAAATGCTCATTAACTAAATGCATACAAACCTAGTGGGTATCTGACCATGAAGCAGAACTGAAGAAATGTGATATCTTGCTGCTGGCAGAAGAAATCAAATTTTGGGAAAGGGACTTTTTCCAATAATAAGATCTTAGGTATGCATTTTTTTCCTCAAAAAGTCCTGAAGAAATATATTCTAGTGTTTCTTTAGAACAGATAAATGCTTAAATATACCTTTATGACTTAGATACCTTTTCTCAAATATGATGTTATTAAAGCGATTTAATTCAGTTTCATACCAAATTACTCATGCGACTCCTATTCCCTTGTTCTATAATGTTTATGCTAAAGCTATTGAAAAGAACAAATATATTTCCTCTGTTTAAAAGAGAAAAAATAACCATTCAAATAGAACAAAATATAAAAATGTTGTCAATAGTTTGTGATCAAGGTAAATTCATTAATTATAATCAATATTCAGGAAAAGTAACATCTGTTTACAAAATACATACAACAGTTTGGCAAATGATATAGCCCAAGAGATTATACTCTATGGACTTGGCTTAGTATCAGGAGAGAGTGATTAACTGTACAAAAGTTAATGTCCAAATTATTTCTGACACACTGCTTTGATCAGAAAATGGTTTCTCTCCTTATCCAGAAAGTTTAAAGTCTTTGGTGCAGAAGACAGCTGTAGATGTGGGTGTTTGCAATGTTTTTATTAATGCACTTACATATGCACATGCCATACTTACCTAAAAATCCTTACCTGATTTTTTGTTTGTTTTCATGTGAGGAGCTGTTAACACAAATATGCTTGAGTAAACATTTTTTCTCCTTTGAGTGAACATCTTGCATAGCACACTTTGAATGCTTAAAAACATAAATATGGACTTTTGAAAAAAATTATTGACTGTATTGTGCCATTTATTCCCCAAATGTTAAGAATTTCTGCATAAACTAAAATCACCCCTTTTCAAAACAAAAATATGAGTGTGCAGATGGGAGTGAGTTGAAGTATTGGGAAGAAAAAGGACCTCATGTCGATTTTAATATGCAATTTTGAGGGAGAGAAGAGAAGAAACATAGGGAAAAAACTGCATCTTTGAAAGGTAGCAGACAACCACTAAACAGAAGATCTGTTTGGCTTTTTTCTTTTTCTTTCCTTGAAAGTTGTTATTCAGCTCTGTGAAAGAGAGAAACCTGGCTCATTTTGCAAATGCAAAGCCAGACTGCTGCCAGAAACCATTTCAGGAGTGATTAACAAAACCAGTTTGCTTTATGAGATTTTCATGGAGGTGAAATGGTATGCATATAATTTTGACACAATCAGATAGTGCACCCTTAGAGTTATATGGCAAAAAAAAAAAAAAAAAGAATTAGTACTTCTGTCTTAAAAGGATGTTTCATTAGAACATGCTCATTTTCTTCTCAGCAGATGTGGCACTGAAATGTAGTGAGCAATGGCCAAATGCAGGAAGTCATTCTGAGAAATATATGACAGTAACCGTCCCAGTTTCCTACATGGAGGTGAAAGCGGTTTGGCAATATTCACCCAAGATGATGTTCCTTTATTCAGTATTGAAGTTAAAGAGAGAAGAAGGGAATGCCTGTGTGTGCTGGTGAAAGTGTAACATTAAATTAAAATAGATTCTAAAGTTGCAAGTGAACTGAAATATCCCAGGTAGCATCAGCACACAGCAAAGGACTTTAGTAGCAGTAAAGGCTGGTGTAAGGGTTTAACTTACACCTTTAGATTTCTGCTCCTAATGGTGTAAGGTATGCTAAAGAAAAAAAAACCAGATTACTTTAAATTGTTGCTCCAGACTTCAGTCTGGCAAGAGCAAAACCAACATTAATGGGTAAATAGCAAGAAAGAAGGAAGGCAGCTATTTAATTGTCTGAACAGAGAAAATGAACACCAGCTTTTGATGTTCAGCTTTACTTGTTAAATGTGGAACTCCTACATAAGCCCAGCAAAGGGCTGGCAAAGGGTTTAATTAGCAATATAATCCTACTTAAAGTACCTTCAGGTTCTACGTGGAATTTTAAGAATTGTTTTATAACTCTCAGAAAGAAGTGGAATTTCTTTTTGAGAACTGGTAGTAGGTAGCATGACAGTTTAAAAACACCTAGAAATGTGGCTGGAAAATAGTCTGGTATCTGCCCAGATGCCAATTCAATTTCATGCCAATTTAACAGCAAACTACTTTTATAGAAATGTTATTGAAATTAATCTTTCTCTGTATGTAATTTCATTATTAAACTAACATGTAATATATAATGCTTTAAATTGAGGTGGAGATTCTTATTTCTTTTTGTAAAGCTCAACAAACTATTCTCATTGCAAGATAGTGTTTATGAGGAAGATAGTGAACATCCCTCCTGGGAAGAATGGTGCTGCTGACGGGAAATTATCTGTAAAAGTTACTATGTATTGTATGGCTTTATCTAGATTTAGATATATGATATATAGTCATGGAAAAATAGATCTCCTGCATCTCTAATTATCTAAGAGATGAACGTGCAGGACAAACCACTTGCACGGCCTCCCATCACAGTCAGTAGAAGGAATCAGATCACAGACAATTTTTGTACACTGACATGACTTTGGCCATGCTTCTCTTTCTCTTCTTTTACTGCAAAAGCAGCAATATAGCCTCAGTTTACATGGCTGACTGTTCTGCTAAAGGGCATGAATACCGAGGTGACACAGAATGCATTGCTGTGACAAAACTGGTGAAAGGGGCAAGATATTGGAAAATGCTGTCTGGAGATACCAAAATACATCTATTTGGAAAACATTTTCATTTCAGTCTTCCAAGATGGTTAAAACTAAAATGAAAAAGATAAGACAAATATTTTAATATATGTATATATATAATTATTTTACAAAATCACACTTTCAATTTTCTATGTTATACAGGCCAATACAACTTCAATTAAAGGGAGTAGAAATTTTAAAATTTTAATCTCCAAGGACGAAAGTTTGAAGAACAAAGATTAAAGCCCTTGTTTTGCTTTATCTGAAAAGCTGATTGAGTGGTCGAAATGCTCCGATTAATTTGTCTTTGTATAGAGCATAGGATATCAAAATCACCTAATTTGTTTTCATTATAATACATCTGTATTTTCCACTTGTTTTTACAAGACATTACTCTTTACCGTTTGAGGATATGACACTGCCAGAGCTCATGACACATGATCTGCATTACTACTCATAATTTAATACTTATTTAAATGTAGCTTAACTGAACTGCAAATTAAACAGGAGAGTACTAAGAACTATCATTTCTATCAGACTCTGAAATGCTTGAGATTGAAAGTTGATGTCATCTGCAGTTTTTAACACAATTAACTATGGGGTTTGTTCATTAATAAGTTTCCAGAATGAAATCTTCTCTAAGGTGTCACAGTTTGCTTTTTATTTAACTTTTAACAATTCAATTATGAACAAGTTCCCAATGTCCTTTTATAAAAACAAAAACATTAGTGTCTAACATAAAAGAATACTGAGCAGAGAGTAAAACAGAGCACCATGTTAGAAGATTGATCTAAAAATATCACATTCATATAGAACCTTAGTGAATTATCTTTATCTTAGTACATATCTTAAATATTCTAGAACTGGTTTGCCTGGAGATTGTCTTCTGTATATGTTTATTCTGCAGTAAACTAAGGGCATGTGTCTGCTTTTAACTCACAGTGAATAGTATTTTACTTCCCAAGAATGCCTTATGTCAGAAGGATGTGTGAAGATACCTATGTGAAGAAAAGTAGACGACAAACTGGCTTTTATTTAAGAAAAGATAAAAAGGCCGAGGCAGTTATACTATGAGGAATCCCAAACAATGATAATAGGAACATTACATGTATATAAGTTAAGAACAGATCCATCACTGTCCAAACTGCAGTGCAATGTTTAAGTATTTGCAGAAACTACAGGCCTGTCAGTCTCACTTCAGTGCCCAGTAAAGTTATGGAGAAGATTACTCTGGGAGATATTGAAAAAAACATCTGAAAAATAATGCAGTCACTGGTCACAGCCAGCACGGCTTCATGAGAGGGAAGCCCAGCTTATCAAACCTGATTTCCTTTTATGACAAGGTGGCCCACCCAGTGGACCAAGGGAAGCCGGTTGATGTAATCTTTTTAGATTTCAGCAAAGCTTTTGATACTTTCTCTCACAGTGCCCTTCTGGGCAAACTATCCAGCACACAGCTGGATAAACACATCAGTGATGGGTGAGCAACTGGATGAAGGGTCAGGTACAAAGGGTCATAGTGAATGGGGTGGCATCAGACTGGTGACCTGTCACTAGTGGTGTTCTACAGGGCTTTGTCTTAGGCCCTGTGCTCTTCAACATCTTCATAAAGGACCTGGACGCAGGACTGGAAGAGAAACTGAGCAAGCTTGCAGACTGGGAGGAGCTGTTGAGCCCCTCAAGGGCAGGGAGGCCCTGCAGAGACCTTGACAAATGTGAGGGCTGGGCAATCACCAACCACAGGAAGTTGAACAAGGGAAAATGCTGAATTCTGCACCTGGGATGGGGTAACCCTGGATGTACGTACAGACTGGAAATGAGATGCTGGGAAGCAGTGCCACAGGAAAGAGACCTGGGGGTCCTGGTCGATGTTAAGTTAAATATGAGTCAGCAGTGCCCTGGCAGCCAGGAGGGCCAGCCTGGTGTGTATTTGACACAGCATTGCCAGCCAGGCAAGGGAGGGGATTGTCCTGCTCTGCTCTGCACTGGGCCAGCCTCACCTCAAATCCTGTGTGCAGTTTTGGGTTAAGGTATTGAGTGCCCAGAGGAGGCAATGAAGCTGGTGAAGGGCTTTGAAGGGAAGCCACATGAGGAGTAGCTGAGGTCACTTGATCTGTTCAGCATGGAGGAGAGGATACTGAGGGGAGACCTCACTGAAGTCTACAACTTCATCGTAAGGGGAAGAAGAGTGAGGCACTGATCCCTTCTCTGTGGTGACCACTGATAGGACCTGAGGGAATGGCCTGAAGTTGTGTCAAGGGAGGTTTATGTTGGATATCAGGAAAAGGTTCTTTACCCAGAAGGTTGTTGGGCACTGTAAATCACTCCCCAGGGAAGTGGTCACAGCACCGAGCCTGAGAGAGTTCTAGAAGTGTTAGGACAATGCAGGCACATGATGTGACTCTTGGGAATAGTGCTGTGTGGGGCCAGGAGTTGAACTCAATGATCCTTGTGGGTTCCTTCCTACTCAGCTTATTCTGTGATTTCCATATGAAAATATTGATGTTCAGTCCACAAATTAAGCCAGGAAATACACGCTAACAGAACCAATGGTACACACCAATGAATGGAGCTTTGAAACACTCCTAAGCAGTGAAAAAAAGAAAATTCAAACTTTGAGAAGTATTACTGAAGATATAAATGTCTGATTAAATATTTTCCTTTCAGAAGACAAACACTTTTCCTAGCACATGAAAAAAACCATATCTTCAAATATATATTTTTGAAATCTGCCTGAAAACTAGTTATCATTGATTTTATGGTTTCGTTTGGGTTTATTTTTTTTTCCAAAATCTGGCAATCTTTTTCCTGTGAATGGGTTAGAAAAAATATGCATTCAGTGAAGGAGAACCTGGATGCCCCGCAGTGAGTGCTCAAAACTTGAGCTTACAGAACCTCATTCTAGCCTCTCCTGGAATAAATGTATTGTTAATTATTTCTTCCAAATCAGTTCAAATTCAACAGTAAGAGTGGTGCCTGCCTCATTCCTAGCACATACCACTACCAACACCAAGGAAAGCTTTCAATGAGGACATTTGTGTGTTTGACCTTTTAAGACTGGTAACAACCAGATGAGAGATCTCATTGCTAAGCCATTATACCAAAGATGAGACTCATTACTAGTGTTATTTTGAAAAGGAAAGCAGTTTTGTTCAGCTCATAATTCAAAAATACCATTTAAATTACTTATACTGAGAGCATTTACTTTGCACTAGCCATTCACATTTTATATGGTTTTGATTACAAGAATATTTCAAATCTTGGGATTGAGTGTATTTTCAATTCTAATTTAGAAGATAGGTTCAGACATACTTCATTTCTGAAAAAAGTAAAGGTTCCTGGATAACCTAGTTATGTTTGTTTTGGCCCTAAGAGTTAAGGATCAAGGAAAGTTAATGAACTCTAAGTTAATGATCAAGTGAGTACAGAGGAGGGCTACAAAGATGATCACAGGGCTGGAGCACATCTGCTATGAGGAAAGGCTCAGAGAGTTGGGTTTGTTTGGTCTGGAGAAAAGGCTCCAGGGAGATTTTATAGCACCTTCTAATACTAAAGGAGGCCTACAAGAGAGCTGGAGAGGGCATGTAGTGATAGGACAAGGGGGAATGTCTTGAAGCTGAAGTAGGGTAGGTTTAAATCAGCTATTAGGAAGAAATTCTTTACTGTGATGACAATGAGGCACTGGAAACAGTTGCTCAGAGAAGTTGTGAATGTCCACCCCTGGAAGAGTTCAATACTAGGTTGGATGGGGCTATGAGCAGCCTGGTCTAGTAGAAGATGTCCCTGTCCATGGCTGGGGGTTGGAACTAGATGATCTTTGAGGTCCTTTCAAACCCAAACCATTCTGTGAGTGTATGAAAGGAAAAATAGAATGACAGCATTTAAAAAAAAAATGGGGGTTGACTAATATCTAATTATCAACTAATTATTTTATAAACATGGAATATCATTATTGAAAGGCAAGACCTTCATAAGTAATTAAAAGCTTTTAAGATTAGCATGTATTTGCTTTTTTTTTTAAAGGTGCTCTTTGCCTTTTCAGGTTGAATATGTATGACATTTTTAATCTATTTTATTGAAGATATGTGTGTGAAAAACAGAGATTTAGGTGTATATTAAGGAACAAAGAAACAAAGACTTTCTTTGAGAAAAGGATGTTTTTCTGAGTTATCTAGAGGCTTATATCAGAAGATTTATTTGACAATGTACCTTACCTCTGTACTGGGGGCTTTGCCAAACCTGGACCTGAATTTATTCAGATTTATCAACCAGGAAAAGCAACCACATTTATGTATTGTGTAGATTTTAAAAATAATTTATCCTTCTGAAGTAGCCATGTTGGGTTTTGTTGTACTCATACAGTAGCTAGTTCACACTTTGTCAGTGCAAGCATCCTTGAATTTTAATTCTTGCCTTCCAGGTTTAACTAAAACTCATAAATGCAATCAGATGGTAACCACGACATTGACAACACAATGTTCATCTTTGTCACAGTTGCTAATCATGTATTTCTTAGTGTGTCTACTGAGACACTCTAGAGAATTTCTTAGAGGAAATCTCAGTGTATGCATATACTACAAATCATATGCTGTACAGACTCCCTGCATGATGCACTAGAAGCCCAGAACTGACACTGAAGTCATGTGGACTGGGAGAACTTTTCTGCTTATTGTCTAAAGCCAGGCAAAATACGCTTACAGGCTATAACCAGAGGCAGTGGGAAGGTGTCTACAAGACTAATATGACCAGAATTAGAAAACTTTAAGAAAACTCCAAAAACAAAACACCCCAAAAAGCTAATTCAGAAATATATTAATTTATCATTGAATAAGGATTCTTCATTTTGTTTCTCTTCTATTCACTACAGATCACCCAGGACTGACTGAAGATTACCTTCACCTCCAGTTGATAAACTCAATACAGTTTGCATTTGTATCATACTTGAACTGGACATGTACATATGGAAGGCATAATCTTGAAAAGCATGCTGTAGTATTCAGCTATGTGCAAATTTCTCAGGGGAAGTTCTGCATATCATGAAGGAACAGAAAATATGGAAGCTGAGATCTGTTAAGATGCCTGTCTAAGAGAACAGTGCTGCCCTTGAGGTGCCTAGGTTTGAGAGTGACATCAGTACTCAAGTAGAAGGCTTGCGTTTTGTGAGGCATTTGAATGAGTAAGGAGAGTAAATTGGTCCCCTAAGTAATACAGAATACAAGTAGTGCTCATTTTGGTGAAAGGACCCAGGAAGAAGAACAAAGGATATTTGTTGAGACAGAGTAACAGATGCAATTATCTATTTTTTACATAATTGTCATGTCAGATTTATAATTTTATACATTCCTTTTTGACAAGAAGTTGCAGTGACTAGCCACATTATTTTCTTACAGTGCTCAGAAGTAAACCGCCAGTTTCTGGACAGATTTCCATGTCACAACTGCCTGTAAAAGAAATACATCACCAACTACAGTACAAATGCATACTACCATAAGATTTTAAATTTTTATGTGCATAAGGTGCAATCCAATTTCTTTTCACAACATCCTGGGCATAGATTTAAACCTTTTGGCAAATATGAGTTTTTTTATTTTGTATAGTCCACAACATCTCTCTTACAGAGAAATAATAATAAAAAAGGGTTTAAAGATCTCAAGAGAGGTTTGAGAACTTTTCGTTTTCTATAAAATTCAAAATTTTCAACAAATAAATGTTTGTATATTGCCTGACAAAACTAGTAAAAAATAAATTGCTTTACTTGTTTTGTGATTTCCCCAGATTCTCTGTGTCTCTAGTGAAGAGCTGGAAATATCTGTTTTTCTGGGGAATGGCACCAGTTGTGACCCAGCTGATTGTATGCACTCTGTACCTTCTCGAGGTGGCGTTGCTTTATTGATTTGGTGTTTGAGAAGTCCAGACACTAATGCTCCTAATGATCAGCCATTCTTTTTGACTTTTAGTGACAAGTATTCTCATGCAGTTAATATCAAACAGAACTTTGTGCTCTACATCTGTTATTTCAAAATTCCCATTTTTGAACTCCCCTAGTCTCAGGTAAGTAGTACATTGTCTCCCTTTTTTACTGCCTACAATCTTTTCTCCCACTTCGAGGGCTCCATGATGTAAAATGTCATTTTGCCGATCTTCAGTTCCAGTGACAACTTTAATTTTACTGATTTTAATGGGCTTTTCAAATACAATCCCATAGAAGTCTCCTGTAGAAGGAGCTTTGCCCCAGAAGTACTCATCAATGCTGCTGTAAGCCTTGCTTGCCTCGTAGTTTTCAAATACATTCATATTGGTGTGCAAGTTTGCAGGTGGGTTGTCAGGGATATCAAATGATTCCTCTTCAAAATCATCATCCTTTAACTTATTTTCAGCTCCTTTGTACGATGAATAGTATCCCATATGCTGGAACAGAGATGGCTTAAAACGTATCACTTCCTTTTGAGCTAACAGCCCACGAAAGTGGATGAGCAGCCAATCGCAAGGCATTTCCTGGTAAAACATCAACAGAAAATGGGCCAGGCGTGGGAGGTCATGAGAATGGTAAAGCTTTCCAATGTATCCCAGCTTGGAGAATTCCAAGGTCACCCAGTAGGATCCTTCTCGTGAGGTAATTACTTTCTTAACAGCAGTCAAAAAATTCTTTGAGCAGCGAACATCATCTTCCAGCATCACATAATAGTCAGAAAGATTAGCACAAAAGTTTAGAAGGAAAGCATAATCTACATTTTGTTTTGATCGAAACTTGACACGGTCCTCTGGGTCATTGTAGTTTCTCTTAAGGCCATCCAGTACAGGATAGTAATCCTCAGGGACGTGAATAACTATTAATCTGCCTGCAATTATATGATGTGCAAATTTCTGGGAAATGTCCTGGACCATCCCTTCACACCAGGCTGAGTCAAAATCTGCCAGCTGTACTACCACTGCAATTTCTTTGAGTTCCTCATAGCTTGACTGCTCAAATATGGACTTGATGGTTTCAAGCAAGTAGTTTCCCTTTTTCCGTTTTACGGAGGATAGTCCAATTGTAAGATACCCTGCACAAAAGACAATTCAAACAAAAATATCTGATACTGGAAAAAAATTCATCACAAAGCCATTCTCCAGAGCTGTGTTTATATTAAACAAACCTCGTGAATGGTGAATACTGAGAAATTTGGTATGTAAACTTATTAGGTTGCATGCAATAAAGGACCTTTATTGCCTTTTCATAAAGAAGTATCATATTGCAAGCAAATAGACTTATGGAGACTACCGTGTTAAACCTTCACTTGTTAGCTGCAAGGAGTAGCACGTTGTGGACAAATGCCAAAGCAATGTGTACATATATGCCTGGCAGACAAAACCACATAGACAGTGATAAGGTTGTAAAATCTGCTAAAAGAAAGGGGATTATGAGGGGATTATTCACACAGTATTTTTAAAGCAAGGAACTACCAAATGCAGCACTTTTATCATTTTAAGCCTTCTAAAAGTCTAGCTATATCTGTATGTAACTTCACAGTTATATGAATTTTGCATGGATATTCCTTTTCTCAGCGTGTTCATTTTTAGGTGAATTTGTCCAGTTTTTCCTTGCTAGTAATTCTTCTTCTAACCCTCTTTCAGAACTCATTGAGCATTTTACAGGGAACTCCCTCTTGCAAGAGGCAGTTTAGATATTAAAGTAGAAGAGAACTTACTTTTCTTCTTACTTGTACAAATAATTTTTAATATTGTTACATTCTTTCTAGAGAGAGATGTATCTTATACAGGAAGACTTTTCATCTCCACCATTTTGTGGTCACTGCAATTGCATTTTTATCTGCATTCCAAATCAGGGTTTTTTTCAGATATTTGCTAATATATCTCAATTTTTCTAACTTCTCATGTACAAAATATTAAGACTTTATAATTAACAGGGTATACTTTAGTTGAACCTATCCCAACTTTCCTGAAATATAGTGGTTTTTAAAAGACTGCTCTGATAGTCATTCAGGGCTTCCCTTGAGGCTTAAGTCTGCTCAAAATGCAGTTGTACACTGAAGTACAACTTCCCAGAAGTCATTTACACTACTTACAGAGCACCAAATTTTTCAAACCTAATTTGAACAAACTTTATAGCTTTCTACAACTCACATATTATTTTATTTTACCTTCTGGGCTTGGACTTCAGAGTCTAGTTTATGGATGTGAAATGATTGATTTGGAACCCACAGGACACCTGTCTAAAAGCTAGGTATGACCATATCTCACTTTTAGAGGAAAGTCTTGAACCAGGTCTGAAATCAGAATAACTAAATAGTCCATCTGCAGATGGCTGTGAGAAGAATCCTCCTTTGCTGTCCCCATAATAGCACAATTCCCTTCCCTGGTTATTACAGCTAAAGGAACAAGAAGATCCATTTACAGCTGCAGGGCCAGCAGACTAGTGGACCTGAAGGGTGTATCTATGTGATGCCAAGCATACTTTAGATTGGATTTACCAGCTCTACAGACAGAGATTGACAGTAGGATCTCAGAGGGTGATTGCAGAACACCACCAGCATGTGCCTTGTTTCTGCTTTCTAAATCATCTTCCTCTTGCCTGGGAGGAGGTCCAAGAGTATCTCACGCAGACCATCCAGGGGCAGCCTGCAGGATATCTACAAGTCAGGCATTTGGTCAGAAGGTAACCAGGCTGTGGGGCAATCACTGCTAGAACCAGACTAGCAGCCACTCAAGAACAAGTGCCTGTGTAGAGGGAGATAGCTGTCCCACTAACTCTCTTGAGATTGTCACTGCTTAACTCAGCCCCTCTTGCCCAGAAATACCACAGGGACTATATGGATTTCACCCCTTTTAAAATCACCTCATTTCATAACATTCAAATTGCAGTTACTTACTTTTTCTTGGCAAAGGTGTGCCAGCTAGGTAGCGATAGGAAATGTTTATAGATCCTGAGAAATTAGACAAATCTTTAAAACTGTGAACATAACGCTCTGGGTTGAGCTGGTGCGTGGCTGTTTCTCTGATTAATTGCTTGTCCCCTTCCTATTAGCAGGAAAACAAAAAGAATAGAAGAGGGAGAGAGACAGAGAGAAACATATTTGTGAATGCCAGCTAGAGAGGAAACTTGGACAGGCAGGTTTCCAAGAATACCCTTTTTCAGTGTCAGCTCTCACGAAAGCATGCAGATGTCACCTCATAAAAAAAAAAAAAACCAAACAAGATAAAAAACAAAACCCAAACCAACAAACATTACTGAACATCATACATTTTTTGGTTACAGAAAATCTACCATAGACCTTCAGATTACAGTAATAGGAAAAGAAAAAAGCTATTTTGCTTGAAAACTCTGGAAAGGTAGTAAACATTAAGTTATTGGCAAAAAAGTGCTGTGGTATTCAAAAGAGGGGTAACAAAACATCAGTCAGCAAGAGATAAGATAATTTTCACTGATGTAGAAGCAGGGGAGACTTTTAAGAAATGTTTTCAGTGATTAAAAAAGCCAACCACCAAAACCGCTGCAAATGAAAGACAAAAGGAGATCCTGGCATCTCATTCATTTTGCCATTTTTCTGAGTAGCTTTGACTCAGGTTTGTGGTAAGAAGAAGTGCATGTGATCATGCATTCAGCGAAAGTTTATCTGAATTTGGTGAACACTGATGTCAAAAGACATCTTTATCCCCATGCCTCCTCTTTCTGCCTCCTTCTTCAGCCTTTTTCTTCCAAGAGAATTCCCTAGCCATAGTAAAGCCACAGAAGGGAAAGAGTGGCTTTATCAGTAGTGCCTTATCCATTAGATCACTTGGGCCAGGGAAAATCTGTTCCTTAGTCCTTAAGAAAAGGGAAAATATACAATAGGTTGTAATGTCACGAAATTGAATTTAAAAGTAGGAATGCTTATTTAATTTATCCGGTTTGATTTTAGTCTGATGATAGGCACATGTATGAATGAGTTCATTTTTTCTGATATATGCAGTATGTTAATGCATTAAAACTTCGTGATCTGTCATTAAATGGGAGCATTGCACAATGCTGCTAACAAGAACAACCACAGAAATAGTAAAAAGCACTCATATTTGCTGGCATAAATATTAAAATATATGTCAAAGGCATATTTTATAGCACAAAGAAATATTTCTGTAAACTGATCTTATATTCATTTAAAGTTCATTGTTTTTCTTTCATAGAAGTAGTAAATAATCCACTTCTGAGCTCAATAAATATCTTTGGCAGATGTCCAGAGGCATCTACCTGCACTGTTATGCTCACTTGATCTGCAGTGTCTCTTGAGTAATTTCTCTCTAGTGTTTCTGTGCCATTTTTGATTTGCTCATAAATTATGAGAGGAAGTTTGATGATGAGGTTCAAGAGTAAAATGTAACTCAATGATCTAGGGAGAAAATACACCAAAACTTCTGGAGAATTTCCACAAAAAATGTCAGATGGAAAAGAAAATGGGGTGGTCCAAAAAATTTATTTTTTCAAAATCTTTTCTTTACTATCAAAGCACTGTGTCGTTGGTCCAGAATGGAGCACCAAAATTCCTTGTTTCATAAGAAAGTTTTGGAATGGAAACCCATTATGCTGAGGTTTTGCTACATAAAAAGTTTTAAAATGTTTAGAAATAGACATTAGAGGAAAATATTTTGATTTTAACAAGCAAACTATTTAAACTGACCACAAAAATTTTCCCTTTTTTTTTTCCTCTTTAATAAATGCCTTTTGCGGCTAACATTTTTTTTTTTTTTAATAGCTGCTATTTTCATTCCTTTCTTGAATGATGGGCAAAAGTGAAATATGGATTTTTGCAAAAGATTAAAATCTGTTTCCTCTATATCTAACTACTATGGTAGAGTTCAGTGAATCTGAGGAGCTTGATTAACTGTCCTTGGTTTTCCTCTCTATTTTTTCTATGATAGTTTTGGCTTTCATCTGTTAACTAACCTCTAACTTACATTCCAGTGTTTGCTGGAGCTTGGGAGTTTCATGTGAGTGCCATAGGATAAAGTGCCAGGGTTCTCCACTCTTTATGTAGATATTCTGCTGTGCTAAGGATCCTGTGTCAACTACAATAGTATTATTGTTTGCAATGTGCCCAAAATAGTGACTAGTAGTCACGGAAGAGTGCGGAACACATAATTCACTTACAGTTTACTTACAACTCTGAATAGGTATAAAAATCCCATCGTATATATTCTGTTATCTGGTATATATTAACTCAGCATGTCTTCAAAATACTTGGTCAAATGTAGTTCATACGCTGCAGATGAAGCACCTTAAACTGGTTTTCTAACACACATTCATCAGCACTGCATAACTGCATACCCTCTACCCAACATACTTCAGCTATTTTGCCACATGGGCCCTTACTTTCCATTTCTGCAGCAAATGCCCTGCAGAAAACAGTGAAGGGATTCTTTGGACATGTGAGATTCTTTGAGCAAAACCAGAAAGGTTCTCCTCTCCCTTATTAAGATTTGCCACAATGAATCTCACTTTAAAATTCTAACATTTTGAAAAAAGACCACTTATATCTGGTGCCAGACACAGCAGCCCCAGAGCCCTTTGCACAGCCTACTGCCTGAGACTGGGAAGAGAACATCCGGCTCAGTTGCCTTCCTTCTATCAGTTACCTTTAGGAGATAGTCCAGCAGGAGACTGGCTACAATTCAGAGAACCTTTGGGGCTCTGAGGGCTTTCAGATTCTCATTGCCTGAGGTGTACTGTTTGCCTGCTGTCCTCAAAAGTTTTCCCCAAGCATATCTCTCCTCACTGCAAACCCTGAAATTGCTCATCTTTTACCTCAGCAGAGAAAACACACCAGACGTAGTGTGTTTGGAGCTGTCAGACAAGGTCAGGAAAGTTGAAAAAAACCTAAATAAATAAGCTGAAAAGTCAACAGCCTAACACACTTGAAAAACACTTGATGGACCATAAAGGTATCAAGAGATCTGGAAGAACTCTCAGGAGACTTGGCAAGAGACTTGGCTGAGAGCTACATGAATGCAAACATGCCAGAACTGTGATGAGGGAAGCAATGAAGGAGAGTGAATTTATAAAAGGAGGTGGGGGGAAGAGCAAATTAAGAACAAGACATGGAGCCATCTGGGGAGCTGGCAAATAGGACAGGAAAAGATTTCAAAAACAAGCCAAGAGAAAAACACCATTAGCAGTGATAATAAAAGCACTTTCAGAAACATCTGGGGGACTTTGAAGCAATTAGTGAACAGAGAAGAAACATCAGGGAAAATACCACGAGGAAAAAAAAATATGTTAAGCTCGGTCAAATTTAATCATAACCAAGAAATGCTAAATAAAAAAAACATGGAGCAAAACCTAAGTGTTAGAGAAAGCAGTATGTCTGTAACGGCGTAACATACTAGAAACATGGGTTATCTATTCAATGGCTTAAAAACCTACTAGCATAATATTAATATTGTAAATATTTACAATATTAATATAAGTAATTTTATAATGAAAAAATTAAAATAATTAGGAAGCTATATGTGGTTCTGCTAAATAGTGTAAGGATTTTACTATTTGTGTATCACTATTATGTGTCTTTTCAGATAGAATTGATATCAGACTTCACCTTTCAGAATATTGAAAAGCCCATACTTTTCCAGTTCAATTCAAGCTCAGGACAGGACTGTCTAATCATATCACAATATAACAAATTCAGTTTAGCCATTTTACTCTTTGCAAACTCCAGTTTTTAAGCCACCATGTTCTTTTACTGGGCCCAGTCCAATTTCCAAAGAACATGAAATTCAATCCATTAATCAAGACTCCAGGGCTTACTTGGCATTCAGCACTGAGACACCCCTAGGTGACATATAAACTGTAGTTATGTTATGTTGTTGGTAGCTTATTTGTTGAAAGTCCTATACTTTCCATAATTTTTTTCAAAATCCTAAACTTACACTAGGTATCATTTATCTCAAATTGTTAATGCTGTAGCACTGAACCTGTCAGACTAAAATCTGAATTACAAAAGCTAAGAAAAACAAAAAATAAAACCATTAAAATGAAATTATTTATGCAACAAGCTTAAAGTAGATGGAATTGGTGTAAGTTTTCTTTTATACTTTTATTTCTATTATAATGTTTAATACAGTATTCAGAGGTAAGACTTGCAGTGTGTACAGGAAAAGGAGCTCCTAGCTCACATGAATAGTTCAGATGTAGTTTATTTTCAACATTAAAATTGAGGGAAATCCAGAAGTATGGAAAATACAGAGGATATTTTAACTCAAAGCACACCTGATGGAGATACCTTTATGATTTGCTACATTCATTATCTCCCATACTTCCAATAAAGAGTGACATATTTACTTCTGTGAAAAAGATGGTTAGGCTCTTACAGACACATACTATATGCAGCATATATTGAGAAGATGGTTTCATCATAAAAGACACCTCTGGAGGATACTTCACTGTTAAAGGTACACCAACGGGAAATTGAAGGAATTATGAAATTTACTGTTTAACTAGGGATGAATGTTGTTTTGTTATTCCAGGATCACTTCTTACCAACTTACCAAAACATAACCATCTTCAATGTACAAGTTCATGAACAGCAAGCAAACAACAAGAATTCCTAAGAACGACACTGCTGATCGTTTCCGCAAGCATCTCATTTTATCAAAATATTTCAAGGTGTGTCTTGTGAAGAACAGCATACAGTAGTGTCACCTAGGAAAGAAAACCACAGTGTTACAGGAACTGTCCACCTGATAAGCACAATAACAAATCAACTTACCGTCAGATGTATTGAGTCCCTTCAAATACGCATAGACTACACTTTCAGGTAGAATTAATTTCATTTAATCACTTTTATCTTCAGGTTTAATATATAATCTTAACTATTAATTAAGCTTTCTCCTTTTTTTTCTTTTTGTCAGTAAAGAAAAAACATATACGCATTGTCATACCCATTATAGGGTGGAATTACAATGTCACTGTGACAGGAGTGTGTCAACAGTTTAGTTTCCCATGCTTAACTGTCAGATCCCAACTTGATGCTAGAGAAGATGGTGTGCATTGCTTCCCTGTGTACCTGTGTCTCCTCCCAAAGGCAGGTCATGCCAAGAGGCAAGGAAGAAGCTATTGCATGACTCAGTGTTTTTGCCAATAGAAGAACTCTGTATACCAGAAATTCCAGGCACAAATGAGGTACCTTCCTTGAAGTAAGAAAGCAGTAGCAAGACTGCGCAACATCCCTTAGCCTTAGACCTCTGTACTAGGATGGAAAAACTCTCACTGGAGGTATAATTTTCTTCTTCACAGGAAAGGTGGGTGTCTACCTTAGACCAGACATATCTAAGGAGATATTGGGAAATCCTTACCAACTCGATTAGATGAACGAAAGAAGGATGGCATAGAGATCAGGAAGCCACTCAGTACTTCTGTTCAAGATCAAGAAAGAGGACTGTGTAGTCATATCAAAATGTTGCAAATTCATTTTAGTAATTTTACTCTTTAAAACAAGATAAATGCTGTTCTTGCCCAGCAAATTGTAAGCATAAACCTATGTAGGACTACATGTGTTTGAACAAGGCTTGGCCACAAACTAAAGATCTCCCTTCTCAGACTCTGAGAGATTATTAGCAAAAAGTAGATTATAAGGTTATTATTTATGTTCTTACTCATATTTTGACTGCTATTCATAGCAAAACATTATTTTTCAATCAAATTTAATATATAGAAGTCATATGCAAATGGAGACTTAAAGCTAGCCTGTGTGAAGTAGTAAAAAGCACTATATGTGCAATGCTTAAACCCTGCGCCTAAATACCTTCATTTTTGAAAGTGTTGAACACCTACACTAATACAAAATAGGCCAGATTAGGAGTTCCATAAATGATTTGTCATGTCATAGAGAAAATTTTCTGTCCTAATAGCAAAAAACATACCAAGCACAAATTCAGTATACGTTTTGCCAAACTAAATAAATATATCTAACAGTATAAAATATGAGTCCATTAGACTCTAGAGAACTGAGGGGTAAATATATCAAAAATTAGTAATGCAAATGTTTAACTGCAAGGTTTTGTCTCTATAGATTCAAAATGAACTGCAGTAAATGGAGGCTTGTTGTACACAGAAAGTTTGAAAATTCACTATGTTGGGAATAAAACCAACTTATGTTACACAAAGGAAAAAAGGAATTAGTAACAATATAGATTTTTGTCTGGTTTTATTTGGGGTGGGCTGAATTACAGAACCTTGATTATTCTGAAGCAGAAAAACCCCAGTGCAGATATTTTTAAAGTTACATCAAGGATTTCCTTTTTCTTAATATCTAAGGATATCAGGACAGAGCTGCTAGGGACATGAATCTACAAACACTACCCCTCCTTATCCCTCTGCAACTCCCTGTGACAGTACAGTGGTTGCTGGTTGTCTGTGGATTCCAGCAGGCTCTTGTGGAAATGAAATATTGCCCCTGTTTTAGAAAAGACTGCGTGACACATACAATTTGGGGTTTATTTTTGTTTCTTTTATTCCTCACTTCTTCCCTGGCCCTTCCTTTCCTTTTCTCACAGTATAGTTACTGATTTTCAAACCAGTACACTCTTTTAAAATCCTATCAGAGGATCACTGGATGGATTAAATACTGACACTTCTCAGATAGTGCCATTAACAACAGGTAGTCTGGGTTAGAGTGCTTGCAGTTACTGACAGCTTATTACATATTACTTTTTTTTTTAATTTAGGAATAAATAAATGTGTTTTTTTCAGTTACAGGATGACTGTATGTGTCATATTTGCTGGCTGGACTGTGGTATTACACAGGTCCCCTATCTTTGCTCTGAGCAGCCTGACTGACGTCCCTAAGGATGAGGAAGGGGCTTCAATGATATTTGCTGGTCATACTGTATTAGATCATTCCTATGTTGGATTAGGAATAAAAAATTGAGGGAATTATACTGGTGAGGCTGGAGGAACATAAGACTGTGATGACTAAAGCTGATGCACAGAGAGAGGAGATCCCAGTACGGTCACTGCTCAGAGAACGCCTGCATTGCTTGTGCTGGTTTCACACGAAGCCTTTACATCACTGTTTTACAAAAGGGAACAGCTGAAGGCAGAACATCGTGCCAGTGAGGGCTTTTTGTTCATCAGACCTATTGGTAGGTCCATACCAAGGAAAGATCCCGAAGGGAAGGACTCCCGAGGGAGGGCGCGCCCTGGTAGATCCCGTCACAGGGCAGGCTCTGAGCCCGCCGCTGTCACCAGGTGGCAGCGCAGGCTCGCCTTTACCAGCCCCCAGCCGGCGCCTCAACACGGTCCCCCCAAACGCTTTGTCTGAGGGTGCTGCTTGTCATCCTTGGACTGTCACCCTTTACCTAAGAACGCGCCCAGGATTATACATATGTACACGCAGAAATCCTGACATCTTCCCCGAGCTGCGTCCTCTTGCATCTCTGTATCCAATCTGTACCGTTGCATTGTGGAACGCTGCACCAGTGAAATTTGTGCAGAATTTGCAGGTAATGTCAGTCATCTTTTGAAACATAGTCTCAGAACTTCCTGCAGTGAGACCCCTGATGTTTTTCTAAGATAATTTGAGAAGAATATTCACTGTTACTAAAAATCTTTGACTTTGATATTGAAAAAAAGGCTGCAATTCATAATTCAATTCTGAAGGCACAGCTTTGCTTGAAGACTTTATGCCTTCATTATTCATGCACAATTAAGTAGCTATCAGGATGGTGTAAATGCAATTTGTTTCATAAAGCTGGCATTAAGAAGTTAAACATAATAATTAATAAACATTCATGAATTATAAATCTTTTCCTTTCTAAATGAGATATATTGCTTTCCTCAGTCTGTTCAGAAGGAACTCATAAGACCTCAGATCCCTATGTACATGAATGTGATGCTATCAGACATACACATGCAGTTTTACATGGTAATGTGAAATTATAATTCCTCTGATTTTCTAAAATGATATAGCAATGAAAAGGCAATGAGCTAAAAAAAATACAATGATATAGCTTTACAGTGTGAAGAGGCTGTTCTTTATAAGATCTATAAACCTGTGAAAGCTGTGTAAAAGGTTAAGAATTGATTTTCACATGATAATGTGAGGTTCTCCCTTGCAGAATTTGCAACACTCAGAAGAATTTTAAAATTTTTTTAAAGAAATAAATCCCAAGTCACTATCCAGAAAGAGTCTGTTCTTGATAAGGAAAGTTCTTGAAACCACAAAATTAAATTAAAATATTTAAATTTATGCCTATTAAAATTTTTAAACGTATTTCAATTTGGATTTCAATATGGCTGTTCCAAAGAGGAAAAAATTATATCAACCTAGGTTTTTTTCTTTATTTTATTGTATTCAGAGGAAGGGACTTTTTGCACCCTTATAATAATTTCTCTATGCCACATACATACACACTCACTGTGGTAAACCATTTCATATTTCATCCACTCTAATTCTTCATCACTTTCTGATAATACTAGGGATTTATGTTTCATCCTGCTTTCAGAGATTATTGCTTACTTTCCTGACATATTTCCTACATAAACAGATACATAAAAAGGCCCTGTGATGTTCCTTTAGCCTAAAGGATGCCAACCCAAGTTAAGGACGTAGCCTTACCTAACAAGTACAGTGAATCTGCTTGTATCTACAGCTGGACAGAGATGGAGCAATAAGGTCATCTTTGTATTATATTCTGGTCTGCTTCATTGCTGTGCCCCAGCACTCCAGAAAAAGTTGCTTACTTGCAGAGGCACTGATGGCTGTCAGAAGTGACAACTGAGTTATATTTATATTCTATTATTTCCAAGTGCGGTATGCAGATTCACCTGTCACTGGAGAGTCCATATTCTGTGAGGTTGAGCTGATCCACTGCCACAATTATTATATCAGATAACACACAAAAATAACATGATTGGATTATTAAATCCCTTGTGAACTTTATTGCAATCCCTGACTTGACTAAGACACTCAGAAGCAGGCACTTCATTCCTCAGTTTTGTGACATACTATTCCATCAGTCTGCAACAGAATTTCTTTACTTGCAGTTCTTAATGCTTGCTCAATGTGTTTTTCAGTTTTTCTTTTTGGAAGGCTGCACACCATGCCTCAAGGATTATATTCGGTTATGCTTATAAAGTAAAAAAGGAAACACTTCCAATTAAAAAAAAAATTAACAGGGCTATTATTACGTTTTTCATGTGTCACAGTTTTCTCATACAAAATTAAAAAACCAAATCCTAGATTGTGATATACACTTGAGCTACAGATGGTAGTGAACTGGAGAATTATAATGGATAGGTTATTCTATGGGGCTCAGATAGACTCCCAGCAAGACTCACTGTCTGCCTTACTGAAAGCCTGAAAGTACATATAAAATGTTGAAGGCTGACAGGCAGGATGTTTGCTTTCACTGATAGCAGAGAAGTAAAAACTGGTCTGAAGGAAAGTTTAACTCAGAATGAGGCTAACAAATCCAGAGGGTAGAGCTCAGGTTTTAAACTAGCGATAAGTAGATTGTTTGGATGCTTTTCCATTGTGTGGCTCCATATGCTTAAAATAAATTGTTTAGAGATTATCATATCTTCTGAGATTTTGATTCTAGATACAGAAAGCTAAAAAAAAAAGAGATCTATTAGTATAGGCAGATTACTCAAAATTAACGCTGATAAAAGGATGGGCAAAATAAGTAGGTTTTTAAAAAGGATTTGAAAAGCATATTTATCCTTGATCCAGAAAAAGTGAGAGATTATTTCAAACACTGATGTACCATACAGATATATACAGACCCCAACAGTTTTGGAAAAGGGATAAGAGTTTAGGAGAAAACAGATAATTCAACTGAGGCAAGTTACTGCACAATACAGAAAAGTAGAGAGCTGAAATTCAAAGCTAGTGTTGGCGGATGAAGTGTCTTTCCTGTCTAACAGCTTCAGAGAGATATAAAATGGAGTAAAAAAACTTTGTCTGTAACGCTCTGAGCAAAATGTAATGCATTTCTTCTGGTGTGGAGGAGTCAAGTCTAATCAAGGGGAAGACATGACTAAGAAGTGTGAAGTTGTATTGACTTAGATGGTAAAGCACTATCTAACCCATCACTGGATGGATGGCTGTATACCACTGGATATATTTTATCAAGTAAGTTGTAGTGTAAAATATGGGTTTTAGAAAAATGATATAGACAGTGAGTTAATGGCATGTGGAAAAAGCCTGGAAGATAAGAAAAAAATGACAAAGAAACCTGCAATAACCCTGAATTTCTGCTCCACAGAGACAAAGCAGAGAGGAAAATAAAACAGCATGGGCATGAAGAGGGAAGAGACAGCTGAATGTAACATCCAGAGAGAGTGAGATTAGAAGCTCTTAGGCATCCAGGAGTGGGGTTTAATCTGCATCAGAAATACAGGGAGAAACCCTTGAGCATTGAAAATGGCACTGAACACTGTTCAGAGAAGAGAATTTTTTAGAAAGATGAGGATAGACATTGAGTTATACAGATATCCAGTAGAGTTTATCCATTGACTCATCAAGTAATGAAAGGAATATATGAATACAAGTACTGATAGATTCAACAGAAGGTAAAACTTTAGTGAACAGTTTTCATACTGTACATTTATATTGTATATGAGTACTGGGATTATCATACTCTATGGGCTATCAGATAAGCTAAATTCCTTGAGTCTTTTAGGCACCAGCCTGAATAAACTCAAGGCTTATACTGGTCTGAAGATACTTCAGCTTCACCCAAAGCACAGACTATATGAGCTAATCTGGCAACAACACTTAGTCCATGTGTGAACTTTTGCCTCAATGTCCTACAGTCTCTGAGGTTTAGAGCTAAGATCTTATCAAGTGCCATGGACACCATTGTTTTAATAGACTTGCACTGAGAGTTAGATAAACTTATCTTTGTGGTGAAAAGAAAACGAACATAAGTGTTTGACCAAAGCCAACTAATCTTGATGAGAAGCATTTTGTCTGATTTTGATGAAATCTGTTCCTGATATTCTCTACAGCACACTCTGTAGCCTCACTTAACAGAAGACCTTTAGAAGTCATCTGTTCCACTCACCATGTCTGTGTAGAGACACCTGAAACCATGTGCCCTTGGTTGTGTCCAGGCAGCTTTTGAATATATATAAGGAGCGAGATCCACAAATTCTCTGGGCAGCATGTGCCAGTGCTCAGTCACCCTCACAGTAAAAAAGTAAAAACTGTTTCCTGATGATCAGAGGGAACCTCCTGTGTTTCATTTCGTGCCCATTCCCTCTGGTCCTGTCACTGGGCACTGCTGGCTCTGTTTTCTTTGCATCCTCTCTTCAGATATTCATAATATCTGAAGATATAATATATACATCAGATATAATATCTGAGAGAGCCTCCTCTTTTTCAGATTTAACAGTTCCAGCTCTCTCAATCTTTCCCTCTAGCAGAGATGCTCCATTCCCTTAAACATCCTTGTGGCCCTTGTTGGGCTCCCTCCAGTGTGTCCATGTCTCTCCTTTATACTGAGGAGTCTGGAACTGAGTACAACACTCTAGGAGTGGCCTCACCAGAGCTAAGTCCAGCACCACCCTCGACCTGCTGGCAGTGCTTTGTCTAAGGCAGCCCAGGATACCATTTACCTTTGTGTGAGTCAGCACAGGCAGGATGCAGGAACAAACATAGAAATATCAACAAAATGCAAAGAGTATATTTCTTTTTGTTACTCTACCAACCGGGGATTCTCAAAGCAGCACCCAGGCGCATAAGCAGAGTTGCAGGCACTGCAGAGCTTGGTCCATGCAAGAGGATCACTGAACCCGCTGGTTTTGCCTGTATATCAGGGATTGGCACAGGCATAGTTTACCGCTGTACTTGATCTTTCTTGCAGTGGAGCAGAAATTTCAAGAATGTTTGATAGGGTGTCTCTAAGCCTATCACAGGTCTATATTATCTAAACACAGATGTTCTGCTTGTCAAACACACAAGGCTAAAGAACAATTAATACGATATATGTGGTTTTTGACACCCCAGCTGTAAGTCAGTTGAGTGTCTTTACAACACTCCTTGCCAATATTCTGTTATTTCCCCACAGTCCTTGCTGCAAGGGCACATTACTGGCTCTTCAATTTCATGTCCACTGTGGCTGCCAGGTCCTTTTCTGCTAAGCTGCTTTTCAGCTGGGTGGCCCCCAGCATACAGTGGTGTATGGGGTTGTTATTGGTGCAGGATTTGTAACTTCTCCCTGTTGACATTCATGAGGTTTCTGTCAGCCCATTTCAGTCAAGGTCCCTTTGAATTGCAGCACAACTCTGTGGCATATCAGCCACTCCTCCCAGTTTTGTGTCATCTACAATCATTTAAATATTTGTAGTCCTGCAGTGGAGAAAAAACCCCCAAAAAACATAGCAAAGAGCCTCCATGTATATGTGTGACTAATGTCAACCTATTGTTTGATGTAACCTTAACCCTAAAGGTGGTGCTGGGCACTGAGTTGTGATAAAACTTCTCCATCCTCTTCTGACTTCACAGTGTTTGTGGCTTGTCAGAAGGCAGCATTACCAAACACGCACATGAGAGGTTTTATCTGACTAGGAACAAGCGATAAATATTCATTTAATAAGATTTTTGTGAAAAGTATTAATTTCTGAGGAGATACTGTTGGTGTTGGATATAATAGACATGTCAAGTGTTGAAAGATGTTTTAACCTGGCATCCTTACATATTGTTTGACAGAGCTTACATAATGATATGCATTTGGGGGATCCTGCCAAGATCAAAAAGTAAATAATTTTTATTGGCAGACTTCCAAATATTTTTGAAATTTATTTTTAAATTTTTAATTTAATTTTTTTATTAATGGCAATGATGGGTCATTGATCCTCTACTTAGACTAGGTTTAACTTTTTCAGAAGAGTAAAAAATTCCATTTAGAAAATTGGCTAACTTTTAAGGGCCAACTCTCAAACTCATGAGATTCTACCATATAATTGGTTATTTGCACAAAGCTTTGTATCTGTGAAGGTCATGGTACCCCTGGGAAATAATGTAAAATAGATTAGAAAATTAAATGCCAGAAAATTTGTTTTCACTGGCCATACTACTAATCTGTTTCTAAGATAAAAGTTTCATTAAGACTTTCCACTGAGCACCCAGGCAGCAGCTTCCTGATCAATAAAATAACTCATTCTATAGAGAAGGCTTACAAAACTATGGAGGGATATGTGTGACTAACAATTGGCCAACTTCTTTGAAAAAAAAAAAAAGAAAAAAGTACACAACAAACTTAAGTAAATTTTGATGAATAACCATATATAAAATAAAAACAATTCTTTATAAAATGCTATATTTGTCACTTTTTTAAAAAATGTTTTGTTTCTTCATCTGTCACACCCAAAATATTCCTTTCAGTAGAAGCAATCCAGGCAAAATACATCCAAAATTCATCATCTTCAGCTCTGATTCTGCGGTCAGATTAACCAGCAGAAACCCAACTAGTATCTCCAAAACTGCTTATACATTCAAAAAACAGTAGCCTTGATTGTATTAGTTTGGTTTTTAACAAAAAAAACCCAAAAATTATTTTTGCTGTTGAGTGGACTGTGTTATTTACAGAAGAGTCAGGCCTTGATCTATTACATTAATTGATGTTGACTGTGTAAGTAATGAAGATGGTTTTAGAGGTACCTAAAATCTGCAACATGTTGTCTTGTACTCTAATGCAAGTCGATCATGCAAGCTAAGCAGGATCTGTAGTGGGAGGGGTTCATAGCTGCTGTTGCAAGTGTCATCACTGCTTTTGCCTTCTGAGTTAGTTAGTTTAGAGACCTTGTAAATAAATCCTTCATAGAAGGGAAGCAGACAGATGCACTAGCAGCTTTCAAATGCTATGATAATGAATTCAACTTTAATAATCAGATTTCCCATAGACCTCATAAAAGTGGCTCTAGGCAGAGTGAAAAGAGACCTTGGATGAACAGCTACGTGCCAAGCTAACAGGCATTTCAGATCATGAGGCTGAGTAGCATGGGATCTCTGTGAGCACACCGACTTATCTAAAGCTGCTTTCAGGGAGCAGGGCCATGCTACCCTTTATCTCTGTGACCTGTCAAGTAAAACTAGTTCCATTTGAGAAGGGAACATCACTCCAAAGCCTATGCCTGTGGAAACCTCGGCTACCCAGTGAGCCACTGGAGCCTGATTTCATTGAACTGTTGCACCATTATTCAAAGGGGTAGTGGGGAAGGAGAAGGTGTTACTACCTCTGTGTTGTAGCAGATTAGTTGCTCATTTTTCTAGGAGATGCTTAATTCATTTTGCTTCTTGCTTCAGTTTATCTGTTTTACTAGCATTATGTTTGGTGCTATCTCTTAGGTTGTGCCAGAGATAATTTTGTAACCGAAGCAAAACACTTTCCCCCTTACCTTTCTTGAAAAAAAAAAACCAAACCAAAAAAACAAAACTGAAGAAAATACATCAACAAAATACCTGAATGATATAGTCAACCTGTCAGGTGTGGCAAATAGGCTTTTTTATTCTTGCCATATGGCAAACATGATCAATAAAGGCTTAAATGACTTTTTCCACTATTCTATATTTCAGGTATTATAAAGAAACTCAAGCCGTGGCAATAAAATACTATTAGTTATCAAGGTTTCTAATAAAAAAATATTTTTAATTTATTATTTTTCCAAATAAATTGCTAAATAAACAAAATTTGGTAGTAGGGAGTGAATAAATCTTAATAAATATATTTGATTATTTTCTCTTGAGTGTTTTAAGGTAAACTTCCAATCCACATTTCCTCTAAAGAAGCTATTAAATATTGCTTCCCATTAGTGACAGAAGACTCTTTCATGTGTCTTAAATTACACCAATGTATAAAAATATGGCTACTAAACAGTTATTTCAATTAAATTCAATACATTAACAGGAAGGAATCATTCACAAAATGGTCAAAAATAGGCTCTATAAATCTAAATGTGCACTTTCAACATCTGTTTTTCTCATTATTACAATGCCAACAGACACATTGTAGCTTGAGAAGAGAAAGGAATTTTAGACATTGGGAAAATAAGGAGTACTATAAGAGAGCTCCTCACTGGAAATATTACATTTCTTTGCAAGTAAAGTTTTCAAACAAGTCCAAATAATAATTTAAACTTTTAGTAGGACCTATGTCCTAGGAACAAAGTGTAGCATTTTTACTGAGAAGAAAAGCAACCAGAATATCCACAGTATCTTAAATAAAGTAAAAATAAAAAGAACAGTTATAAAATCTCCATATCAGGTTAAAAAATATTTCCTTAATTACTCTATATTTTACATCACTTCCTAATTTTGCTGCTTTTAGGTTCTCAAGTTGTCTTATTTTTAAATAGCTCCTGAAATGAGTTTTATGGTGAGTCTTATGTCGTGACATGTACTCCACTTTGGTCAAACTGGATCCTTTAGAGCACCAATCTTGCAATATTATTCTGAATCAAAAGCCTTTTGTAGAGGCTCTTCACTGCCGATGATATTACAGAGACCTCAGGGAAAATAACAGTCTAATTCAGTCTAACAAGCAACACTGGTCTAAACGCTCATAAATGCTCATAAAATCTCAGTACCCTATATTTTTCTAATGAATTACAATGTAAATAGATTTAGTGAGCCTTAAAGACAAGAGACATGGCCTCTTTTCAAATAAGGCTTTCAGGCATGACTGCAACAGAAGAACACATAATAACTTTATTGACAGTTGCACAAAGTCCTACTTCCTGAGGTGACACTGTCAGAGACTGAAATAGTT